>JASKGM010033335.1:9237-62037 GCA_034509205.1 Ceratonia siliqua
CGCTGTTGGTAGTGTTCCAATATGTTCCATTTTTTCACTTGTTTTTGTTTGCCCTCTATTGTGTGAAAAGTTAGTCCTGAGAAAATATGGAAATTGTTCCACTTGAAGTTACTGAATTTTAAAGAATATAATCTTTAAGTTGCTGGGTTATCCTGTATATCTAGGTAATTAGGATTCTGGAAGAGTAGGGCTAGGGTTCAAGAACTATTGGGTTGGAGCATACGTGGCTTTGATGCCTGTTTCCAGTTGTGACTGGTGGTGAAGGAGAATAAAGTCTGTTTTACTTGCAGTTGTGATGCAAGAGCATGAGTCCCACATCAGTTGGGTGAGACACAGATCTCCCATTTATAGTGGAGGGTCTCCTCTCTTTAGCCTGGCTTTTAGGAGTGGGTTCTCAGCTACATCAAGTGGTACGAAACCCTGGTTTGTCATCTCCTCCAGTGTGCTGGGTCTGCTCTTTCCAACCTGGAAGGGGTTGATGCTGGCGAGTCCCTCATTGGCTGGTTGTGAGATATAGTGGAGGCTCTCCCCTCTTATCAGTCCGGCTTCTAGGATTGGATTCTCCTTTACATCAAATTATGAACTGTGCATTACCCTTTTAAAGTGGTTCAAGAGGTTGGTTGAGGAGAGACTACAGAGGATTTGATTTGAACTTATTGCTATAGTATATATGACAATTCAAATAAACACATAATTGCTGGAAGTTTCCTTCTAGAACTTCAACTAATTTCGGAGAATCACAAGTGTATGCATGTATGCATGTGCAGCTAGTTTATACATCTGCCTTTGTTTTTTTGGATGAAAGTATATCTGCTAATTGAAATCCTGTAATTTTGGGACAAACATGGATGGTATCAAGACTGGGATTGAACTTATAAAGAAATGTAATCCTAGACTTAGTTACATCTGTGAATCCTTTGTTTGCCTATTGAAGTACCTTGGGAGAATCATGGTAAAGATCAAATTGAATATGAGCTGTAACTTAGATATTTTTTTTAATATCGGAGTGTACTTTCAGCATAGATATATATATATTTTAATATTGGAGTGCACTTTCTTGGAGTGTTATTCTTTTCAGAGTGCCACTTAATCATTTTTGAGGTAAATTTAGAATCAGGATGGGAAGTTTGTGACGAATTGGCTCGAGTAAATCAATTGCATATAGATAGGTGCATGCATGTTATTATGGACTTCCTGGTAAAAGCAGCATGTTAATCCATCCCATTACACTTTCTGTGCTTTTATTTTACTTTTTCTGCTAACATGTTATATTGTAGTTAACTTCTCATACATTGTTACTGGAAATTTTGGATGGCAGACTTGGTCACATCAATTCATGAGAATTGGTTTAGTGCTAGGTGCATAAACACGTCAAAGCCAGCTGGTGAAGGTGCAATTGTTATGCAAACAGCGGCATATATCTTGATTGCTCTGTAAGCACATACTTCTAATTTAACATGCTTAATGATTTACTTTTAGTATATGCATTTCGGCCATGATTTTAAGGTGCGTTAGAGCAGCTTTTTGTTTATACTTATGCATAAAATGATTGTTTGTTTCGGCTTTTATAAAAAATTGCTTTTCTTAAGAAAAAGTAGTTTTATCTGCTTTTTTTAGAAGTCAGGATTTATAACTTTAAAAAAAAAAAAGTCTAATGGAAGAGAGAAAATTTTTTTTGAATAAATATATTTTTAAAATATTTCACAAATTCTCTAAAAAGTACTTTTATATGTATTTTTAATAATTTTATATGTTAAAAAATATTTTTATATTTTTATATTTAAATACAAGACATTTATTTTTTTTTTCAGTAAAATCACTTATGCGTAACTATATTTAAATGTTAAATACTTATTTTTTTTAAATAACTTTTATTTAAAGCACCTTCTAAAAAAAAATAAGTCCATTCAAATTGTCCCTTTGTATAATTTCAAAGAGGCAACTAGTGCAAAGAAAAATGTTTGCGGGAGAAGTAGTATTCGTCATGGACTGATAAGGCACACTCTCTCTGTTAACATCCTCCTTTAATTCAACAGGTATGAAGGTTCCATTGGCTCAGCATCTCGTGCTATGGCTGCTGCTGATCAGTTAGCTTGGCAGTTGGGTCGTAAAAATCTTTAGAATGGTCCACCTGCAGATCTGTATCATGTACCTAGAGGCTTTTTTGATTTGCTCTTGCTATGACTTTTGTATCTGACAAGACAAGACCATGATCTTCCTCAATTAAAAAAAAAAAAAGATTACGATCAGTTGATCATACTCATGCCTCTTTGTGCTTGCTTATCGTATATCTTCAATTTTTTACTATGCTTTTATTTGTGGAAAACAAGCTCATTGGTTATGTTACCGGAAAAAAAAAATCGACTGGTAATAGTAAGGCCAGACCCATCATTATTATATTCTTTTAGTGCTTAATAGAAAGCTTCAAACAGAAAACAGGGAATGGAGATTGGAGAATTTAAAATTGAACGCCGGGAGAAAAGCTGAGCAATCATCCGACAAACTTCTCTAAACTCGAACTCTTCAATCTGTTGGTGAGTCTCCCAAGTAATATCCTACTCCCTTCCCCACAAAAAGAAGTGAAGGAATCTTGAAGTCATAAAAAAGAACCAGCACTTCACACTACTCTATATACTTTGTACATGTCTTAAACACCAAAGATATCGACGTTTGATGCAATGACAGGGAGCCTGAAGATATCATGTGTTGCAACACCAAAGACAATTGGTTGTGTTGTCCTTGTGACTAAAGGGAAGCTATAAGCTTTTCTGGCTATCTTTTTCTCTTGCTCATTCTTCTTTAAAGTAATGCTATTTGTCATTACGTCCTTTTCTAGCAACTAATAGCCTAAAATAATTGTATTTGTACCGTTACCCATCATTATACCATGCTTATCTCTTAGAACTGTGTTTCTGAGTGGGAAAAAGGAAAATTCAGCACAACTAATTGGGTTTTCTTCTTTCTGTTTTTGGCTAAGATCTGATTCAGAATTTGAGATTTCGGCTTTAACATGCACAGTAATCAGTATGTGGACCTGAGCTTTAAAAGCTGACAGCATTCCCACAAATGGTTATAAAATCATAATAATCCTTGAGAGCTGAGACTACTGTTGTTCCTCTCTTTCTTCATCGTTCAATTTGAATCCCTTTTTCACTTGTGATATGCATATGCAGCTTCAAGAGAATACGTAGTTGTATTTCAACATTAAGTGGTTTATAATCCAAGAACGAGGATATTCAATTGCTTAAATTTGGATTAGTAATTATTAATTAAAGTATTGCAGTTTTATTGGCCATCGGATAATAAAATTTTTGGTCATCAAAGTAATTACAATAATAGTTGGGCCAAACTGGTGTTTGTACACGTGCCCTTCATTTTCAGAGTTGTCCTATATAATAACGATTGGGCCCCATAATGGACCTTCAAATCTGACACCAATTGATAGTCCGAGATTCAAATTTGATATAGGGTTTGGGTCTGCTAACTGACCCACAACAACCTTAATTTCATATTACTATATTAGTGACCTGAATAGTGAATACATACCAGTATAATTTTTTTTTATATATAACATCGTAACAAAAAAGGAAAAGAGTTCTTTTTATATAAAATAAATATATCTTTTATATTTTAAACATATCATATTTTATAATAGTATTTATAATTTTTTATATTATTTTAAGACAATTTTTTAAAATTATGTAAAACATTAAAAATAATAAAATCACAAAATATTATTTTAGAAATGCAGTATTTTTAAGAGTAAATTATTTTTAAAAAATCATAAAAAATTTATTTTATATTTTTCTTGGCCTTCAAATGACCTCTGACATGAGGGCACGCAATGCACGACCCATACTAATTTGAATCCCCCAAATTCTGGCAGGGAAAACGGCAGTGTTCCTTGTGTTCTCAGTAATACACACTTTCTTAGGAAAAAAGGCTCCTTTCGCTGCGTCTCTGCGAGTTACTTTGTCCCATTCACCCAGCTACTGCCATCACCACCTAAATGCTACCTTTACCCTCACAATTTCTTTCCCACTCTCTACTTACAAGCGTCTGTTATTTGGACCTATTTCACAGATAACAGTACATTTCACTATATTCTCCCAACTATGCAATGCCCAATAAAAATGCGACTTTAATTTTCCCTCTAAGTAGATCTGAAACATTTGGGATCTCAAAAAAAAAACGCTTTTTGATATCTGGGTTCTGCTGTTTTGGTGTGTATAGTGATTATAAAAGGATTTCTCCTTGGAGATTTCCGGAGGCATTGTTGGGAAGATGGGATCCAGTGGTAGCAAAGCCACTTCTTCTTGCAGTCCGTCGTTGACATCGTCGTCTTCGGGCAGTTTTCGTAAGGGTCGATCTAAAGGGCATAGAGGTTTTCAGTCGTATTGTTTAGGAACAACATCTGGATCTCATGATAGTGATAATGATGACCAGGTAGCTGGCTCTGTTATTCCTCAATTTCCTTAATCTCTCTTTTTCCATTTCCATTTCTCCTTTCTACTTTCAAGCTTAAATTCTGGTCGCTATTTTAATGTTTGTAATGTCTTGGTTTTGTTCATGCATTTGAAGTCCAGGAAATGCCTTTCTCTTCATCCCTCCTCATTCCCCCCCTCTCTCTCTCTTCCCTTTTCTCTTCTCCACCTCCCTCATTTGAACTAATATGTTTTGGGGCCGATTCAGATATTTAGATTGTAAAAATGGAGGTTGTCACTATGATCACACTGCCAAGGATTTTTAAAATTACTAGCTCTCTAGTCTTGTATGTTTACTGCTAGATAAATTAAATTTTAAAGGACAATCATTTTCAGAATTTTCATGTAGTTTAACTTTTTTTTTTTAATTTAGTATGTACGAAATTTTCCCATTATATGCAAGGGATAATTGTATCTATATTATGCGATTAATTGCCAGTTATTACTCTTAGATACATTTATAATCATTGCCAATTTAAGCATGGCATTTTTTATGCCATAGAATAAATTTCCAGTTTATTACAAAAACATATTTTCTCGACATAGGCAGCTGAAGGACAGCCTGGAACACGTAATTTGCTGTGGGAAGGACTAACAAGACCTTCAATCTCACTGATTTCACTATAAAAGAGTAACTAGTATATTCTGAGGTTATTGCACTATTGCTTGGTGTCTATAAACACCCAGATTCCCAGAATATGTTTCAAAAACAAGGTAACGACTAACAAGCATAATGAATACTGATCTTGGGTTGCTGTTTTCTACCTTCATAATAATATCTATGCTGTGAGAATCATGCCAATTTACCTATTAAGCAAATAAAAGGAAAATGAATAAATGAAAATAATTCTCTAGGGTATCACTTCTGGGAAGCTGATAAGTTACCCTTCTAAATTTAACAATTTGCTCCATATAACCATCTTCTTATAACCTGGGAACTCTTAAACAATAATAGTTGGTTGTCTGTTCTAGCATATGGGGACAAGGAAACCGAAAACGTCTTGTTTGAGTTCCTAAATTTACATTTATTAATTTTTTGTTTATTAGATATGGATGTTTCTTGTCTTGTAATTTTCTGCAGGGACACATGTGTTAATAAATTAATTCTTAGTGGAAGAATTGACATAATTAATGTACTTTTCTTCTGAAGTATAATGGAGTAGTTTCTTTTTCCATTATTTTCTTCTATATTTATTTCCAGATACAGCTTGGTAAGAACAACGACCAGTATAGTAATCATGTCTAAATAATAGCTTTGGTTGATTGGTCAAAGTTTGTGGTTTGTGGTGCTAACTGTATTTTGGAACTCATGCTTTAGGTTTGCTATCAGAATAAAGCAGCTGACAGTAATGTTACATACACCGATGACAACAAAACAGACTCAGGTGAGATGATATCAGAGTCTTTTAGAAAAGTTAAGTCCGATAAATCTGACGAAATACCTTGTATGGCTCCTAACATCCACCTTGATGAGTGGAGTCAAACAAGCATTTCCAATACTGCTTCCAGAGCTAGCAGCAGTTCTTCCTGTCCAGCTTCAACACAGTCCTTGAATCCTTCAAGTCGATTCCTTTCTCGGTTTAGTCTCATTCCCGGTAACATAAGCTTCAGACTAAGCAGAACCACTAGTTTGGGATCATCAAGGCATTGCCCTGTTTCTTCTGCAAGTCTCTCAATATTTAACAATGAAGATGACCTTCATCTGCATCCAGGACCTACTAGCAGCTTGGTTAATAGAAACGAAGCTCAACAATGCAGTGACCTGCTTCCTGCAACTTTTGTTGATCAAATGCCTTCACATTGCTATGAAGACACTTCTAATAATTTGAGGTCTAATGCTCCATCATCAGGTTCCTCTGGCAACTTGCAGAACAATACAAGTTCTTCTATGCAGGATGTGGTTAGAGATGGAGATGGTACAAGAGAAGGGCTGAGTCTGAACTTGTTTTCTCCAAGAATCCATTCCAAAACAGAAAATGTTGAGACAAGACATAATGATCGGCGAAATGGAGCTCGAGAACCTGTTGGACGGAATGTTCATTTTAGCCGTACTCTAAGTGTCGGAAGGCTTCGTGACAGAGTTCTTCGTCGATCAACATTATCGGACTTCACCTTTTGCCCTCTGCAACAAGAGAGGGATATGAGAGATGTTAGTCAGGATAGTGGAAGACAAGTAGGGGAGAGAGATTCAAGAGTGTTACCATCTGATAGTAACACTGTAAGTTCTCCTTCTACATCTGGATATCCTCCATCTAGTATTTCTAGCTCCTTGTTCAGCATCCAAGACTATGAGGTTGAGACTTCACGATCAAGAGAAGCTAGGTATCATGATCTACTGGAACATAGATCCAATTTCCTAGAGCGGAGAAGAAGAATAAGGTCCCAGGTTTGTGGATTTTCTCATTTTTGAGCAACTACTGATGTTTTAATATTACTAGCAAGCAAAAAGCACAACCTTTTAAGTTTTAGCCGAAACTAAAATAAAAAGAAAAGAAAATCAGAAAGCATGTCCTAAATATCATGCTTGTAAGCCAAAAAATGTGGTGCATCCACATGTAGCAATGGTAATGTGGTTGATATTGATGTAATTGAACTATGAGACTTTAAACAAAAATAAAACCATTAAAACTCGGGGTGGGGTTACTTTTGTAAGAACATTTTTACTTCGACCTTCCTTTCCCTTCATGCCCTGTAATTTAAACAAGGTTACTGATCCACATATAAAATGGTCTATTAGGTTCGTGCTCTTCAGCGATTGGGTAGCCGGTTTGAAAACCTGTCAGGTCATGACAGATCATGTATCTTGTCAGGTCAACATAGAAATGGTCATTGTACATGCCGAATTGGTAGTCGTGATGCCAATTCAAATGATGATACCAGTGCTAGAGCTAGCATATCAAGAATTGTTATGCTAGCTGAAGCCTTATTTGAGGTAATTTTAATATGCTATTAGCTGTTTGATGGCCATTCATTATTTATTTATATAAGTTGAATCTTTTGTACGTATTTTAATTAGGTTCTGGATGAAATTCACCAGCAATCTGTGGTTTTATCTTCCCGCCCTTCTGTTTCTTCTATTGGATCTGTTCCTGCACCTTATGAAGTTGTGGAGTCCTTGCCTGTCAAATTATACACAAAGTTGCATAAACATCAGGAGGATGCTGCTCAGTAAGTATTCCGGCTTACCCATAACTTGGCATTCAGTTTATCAAATGGCCTTAATAAAAAAATTTTCTCTCTTTTCCTCTCTCCTTTCCTTTTCTTTAATTCTAGTGTCATTCTTTCTTGCTCCTCTCTTATGAGCAACTTTTCAGATAAAATTTACAAATTGTGCAACTTTTCATAAAAGAACAAATCTACCAGGAGTATGCAAGCAGTAATCAAGAATCTTTTAGTCATGTCTTAGGACTAGGAGTCCACTGGCTATGATCATATTCATACCTATTTGCATGTCATAATATTTTATTTAATAATATAATGTCAGCCAACTTATGCCTTGAAACTGTATCTGCCCCTATCATACCCAGTTATTGTTATCACTTTTAACATATTAAGCCATAATTGGCTGTATTCGTCTATATGCACTTGTCAAGAGTCTCACCCTCAATTATTTTACAATGAAGTGGAGCATTTAAGCATTTCTGTCGCTTTGCTTATGCCATGAAACTGTATCTGCCGCTATGATACCCAGTTGTTGTTATCACTTTTAACATAATTGGCTGTATTCATCTATATACACTTGCCAAGAGTCTCACCCTCAATTCTTTTACAATGAAGTGGAGCATTTAATCATTTTTCCTTGCTTTGCTTATGCCATGAAACAATATCTGCCACTATCATATCAAATTTAATCTAGATCATTATATTTGTATAGGCATTTCGCTGATATTGGATTATAATCATGAAGTTTTGCTATTGGTAATCTCTTAATTGTACAGATGCTATATATGCCTCGTGGAGTACGACGATGGAGACAGCATTCGAGTATTACCTTGTCATCATGAATTTCATAGAGCATGCGTAGACAAGTGGCTCAAGGAGATTCATAGGTACGATGTATTTGGTAATTTCTTCTCTTCAATTATGTGGCTAACAACTTGTATATTATCCGCAGGGTATGCCCACTATGTCGGGGGGACGTTTGCGTATCTGATTCATTGCCAACGGAGAACTGAAGTGGCCAGTTTTTATTCAGCATTTTCTCCCTGATACACCCAGAGCTCCTGGGTGACTGGCAAAGTTTTCCACCTTCACTGACAGACTATCAGAAGTTCAGTCCTTTTCTGCTGGTATTTTCATTGTTGTCAATGATTATCTACTCTCATTGCTCAATAAACGCTAAAGCATGGTAGAAATAGACTGAGCTGTCTGCCATTATCAACTGGTAAAGCTCAGAGTGACACCTTCCCCCCCCCCCCCCCCCCTTTTATTTTTTTTTACTAGGAATATTGTGAATATGTTTCAGGAAAGTTTTTCATGTTGTATCCCTCAATTTTGTTTTTTGGTATCTTGCGGATATTTGTGTTGTGGCAGTGCGGAAGAGAGTTCCAACTTCCTTATATTTGCCCCATTGTAGCTATACTTTAGCATCTAAAAAAGGCACATGACCCCATAAAAGCACAGTTTGGATCGCTGTGGCCCAATAAGCATTTGCGCAGATGTTCGGCCACTTAGAAATTTTTAATGACGTTGCCCAAAAAAAAAGCTTGACATTTTTTGGAAAAGAAATTGCCAGAAAATAAAAAGACAGTAACGACAAGAAATTGTTTCACTGCCCCCTTCCCTAATTATAAGCTAGTAATTGATGTTATTCAAGTATGCTTCGTAAAAAATAACAATAACAACCAAAATGGTGATGCAATCACATGCCTGAAGAGAGAGATGTTAAAAAAAGTTGAGGTTGATTTGCAGATATTGTTATGTAATAATCACCTTGTAAATGAGAAATTCTTGAATCAGTTTACTTGTTTTTTATAAATCAGGTTTATTCATAAAAAATTCCCATAAATAAGTAGTACACAGATAATGATGTAATGAGAGACGTGGGTTTGAAATACAGGTCAGCTATGAGCTGAGTCTTCTATAAATCCCAATAAGTAATCATAATATATTTCAAATTCAAAGCACTCGGCAACATAGTGAAGGTCAAAAGATGACAGTCATATTAAGTTCATTAAATATATGCAAGGATCAACTCACTCCCTTAATTTAAAGTTTAATTTATATCTAAAACATTTATTAACAGTTTCCACTCAATTATAAGTCATATCACTTTGATTGACTGAGTTATAGAATCTAGTTTTCAATATGGAACTTAACATGAATCATGGATTAATAAACTCTAGTGAGAAATTTAAAACGATAAGTGGGGACGGTGAAGAGCAAAGTCAACTTGCAATCAAGCTTAAGCTTGTAAGGAATATATATCTGTTTCCAGACACATCTAATAATACTTGTTGGTAATAATAGTGTACTGTTTCCTAGTCAACAGAAGCGAACAGCTAAATTTCAATTTGTTTATTTTAACTTTCTTTGCAAATCCCACTATAAACGCATCGCATGTGACGCAAATATACTTTGAATATGTATTAAATAAAAATATATCAAGAAATTTCAGCACGAAGGTGTGGATGTTCACGTAAGCCATTAATATCATCTCCATATAAATCAATCATAAACCTTCGTATCAATAGTAGCAGTTGAACATCTCCAAATAATACCAAACACATGTTTTCAGCTGCCTGATTCTCCAACCAAATGAAGCTTTCTTCTTCTTACTTATGTGCATTCTGGTGCATATGCATTCATGTGGTTCTTCTCTTCTCTGCCAACCTACAATGTTTGCAACCTAAGATTACTGCCAGTGCATTATGAAAGGACACAGACCAGTTGGCCTTGTTCAGATTTATAGAAGCAGTAGAACTCGACCCATTTGGTATCTAGAGCTCTTGGAATAGTTCTACTCACTTTTGCAGCTGGCAAGGAGTCACATGCAGCCTCAGACATCAAAGAGTCACTGCCTTGAACCTACAAGGCTATCACTTGCGTGGGTTGATACTGTTAGATCTAGAGAATATACAAGAATCTTGCATAGACTTAGAACACCATATTACAAAATATATTGAGGATGATCATACTTGTTTTTAACATGTTCAAAGTCTTGGTAGAACTAAAGTTCAGATCTGAGATGGTCTTCCATTCTATCTCCTTTGTGAGAAAAGCCGATGGATAACAAAAGAAGAATAGTGTATCTTCCCTTTTCAGAAAACTTCGGCCACTCTCTTCTTCTGTCTCTTACACTCACTTATATAGGAGAAGGAGAGCGACTAAAATCCCAATAAACAATCCTGTTATGTCATTCCATTATGAGTTATCAGTATACTTGGATTTATATAGTAGAACCAATAACACTTAATAATAATAAGGTATATTAAGTTCATCTCCCTGAATTTATAACAACCAGTGTTTATAAATCATTAAATATACAATTAGTGACAGCCCATATTAAAATAATTCTAACAGATACCACCTGACATTGGCAACCTCACCTTTCTAAGGTATGTCAACCTTCAAAACAAAAGCTTTTATGGCGAAATCCCACAGGAAATAGGTCATTTATTCCGGCTGCAGCAGCTGTATCTCACCAATAACTCATTAGGGGGACAAATTCCCAGAAACTTGTCAGGCTGTTCTGAACTCAGGAGCTTGAGTTTAACAGGAAACAAACTTATCGGCAAAATACCTATGGAGCTTGGCTTTTTAACAAAGCTAGAATAGTTATATATTGCTGTGAACAATTTGACAGGTGAGATCCCAGCTTCCATAGGAAATCTTTCTTCTCTAGGTGTTCTCTCATTGGGAATTAATAACTTGGAGGGAAACGTACCAGAAGAGATAGACCATCTGGGGAACTTGACCCATATCTCTGTTGCATCCAACAAACTGTCTGGTATGCTTCCTTCTTCACTTTACAATATGTCATATTTGACCTTCTTCGCAGCTGGAGCTAACCAATTTAATGGCTCTCTACCAGCCAACATGTTCCTCACCCTCCCTAATCTCCAACAATTTGGCATTGGTATGAATAAATTGTCAGGCCCCATTGTAAACACCCGATTTTGTCCGGGTAAATTTGAATCCGTCACATTGTGACACCCATCCCAGCTTCCATCTCCAATGCAACCCGTCTGCTGTTATTTAGCATACCTAGGAACAACTTTGTTGGACAAGTTCCAACTGGTATAGGAAACCTACAAGGTCTCTGGTCGCTAGCTATGGAATACAATAATCTAGGAAATAATTCAGTCAATGATTTGGATTTCTTGACATCTTTGACAAACTGCACCAAAGTGCTGGTGCTAGATTTAAATTTAATAACTTTGGAGGTTCTTTACCCAACTCAATTTGTCAAGTCAACTAAATCAGTTCTATATAGGCGGCAATCAGATTTCTGGGACTATACCAGCAGGATTAGAAAATCTCCTCAACTTGATTGCCTTGGACTTAGAGTTAAATCATCTCAAAGAGTCCATTCCTGCTTCTTTTGGGAAGTTTCAAAAGATGCAATCATTGACTTTGAATGTAAACAAACTGTCAGGAGAAATCCCGTTGTCCATCGGCAACCTTAGCCAGTTGTTTCAACTTGACTTATCTCATAACATCCTAGAAGAAAGTATTCCTCCCAGTTTTGGAAATTTCCCAAATTTACAGCACTTGGACCTTTCACATAACAACCTACTGGAGCTATTCCCCCGCAGGTAATTGGTCTGCCCTCCTTATCATTGTTACTGAACTTGTCTCATAACTCATTTAATGGCAGTCTATCCATTGAAGTTGGCGACCTAAAAAGCATCAATAAGTTGGATGTTTCTAAAAATGCTCTATCTGGTGAAATTCCAGGAACAATTGGACAGTGCATAAGCTTGGAATACCTTAACTTACAAGGGAATTCTTTCCAGAGAACCATACCTTCATCTTTGGCCTCATTGAAAGCCATTAAATATTTAGATCTCTCACAAAACAACTTGTCTGGATCAATTCCAAAAGGTCTAAAGGATATTCCCCTTTTAGAATACTTGAATGTTTCTTTCAATATGTTGGATGAAGTACCAATGGGAGGTGTCTTTAGAAATGCAAGTGCAATATCATTGGAAGGAAACAATGAACTTTGTGGGGGTATTACGGAGTTACATCTATCAACATGCCCTGTCGAAGGTGTTATGTTATGACTTATGAAACACAGAAAACATCATGCTTGGAAGTTAATAGTAATAATAATTTCTGTGGTTCTATTTCTCCTTCTTCTAACATCCTTAGGTGCTATCTACTGGAAGAGAAAAATAATCAACAAAGAATCATCTACTTTACCCACAATGGACCAACTTTCCTAAGTCTCATACCAGACACTGCACACGGCAACTAGTGGGTTCTCTCTGAGTAACTTGATAGGGTCTGGTGCTTTTGGCTTTGTATACAAAGGAACTGTTGATTCAGAAGGAAGAGTTGTTGCTATAAAGGTCCTAAAACTTCAAAAGAAGGGAGCTGAAAAGAGTTTCATCGCTGAATGTAATGCACTTGGAAATATCCAGCACAGAAATCTGGTTAAAATTTTAACATGTTGCTCCAGTATTGATTACAGTGGAAATGAATTTAAAGCTCTAGTTTTTGAGTACATGGAAAATTGAAGCCTAGAGAAATGGTTGCATCCGGAGTTAGAAAGTGTAGATCAACCAAGAAATTTGGACATTCTTCAAAGACTAAATATAGTCATAGATGTCGGTTTTGCATTACAGTATCTTCATTATGAAAATGAGCAGCAAATTGTTCATTGTGATTTGAAGCCAAGCAATGTTCTTCTTGATAATAACATGGTTGCTCATGTGAGTGACTTCAGATTAGCAAGGCTTCTCTTGACTATTAAGGGCATCTCTCATAATCAAATTAGCACAAGTGGGATAAAGGGAACTGTTGGCTATGCTCCTCCAGCTACAGTTTGAGATTATTTAGGCTGTAAAATGTTGTAAATCCTAATTGCATTCTTCAGAAACAATAAGTATCATTTTTCTAAGGTTAATCATAATTTTGATAGTAATAACTGTGACAAATACATGAATTGCAGAGTATGGTACGGGAGGTCAAATTTCAACAGAGGGTGATGTGTATAGCTTTGGAATTCTTGTGTTGGAAATATTTACCGGAAGGAGACCCCCACAGATGAAATGTTTATAAATGATGTCAATCTCCATAATTATGTCAAGATTGCCTTGCCAGATAAACTTCCACAAATAGTGGACCCAGCCCTTCTCCAAAGAGAATTAAAACAAACAGCTTTACCAGCAGAAGAAGAAAATGACAATAATGATCAGAACCTGAGTCAGATGCATCCTAATGATCTGCAGAAGTGCCTATTTGAATTTTTTCACATTGGCCTTGCTTGTTCAGTAGAATCGCCAAATGAAAGAATGAATATGAGGGATGTAACCAGGGAACTAGATCTAATCAGAAATGCTTTTCTTGCAGGTAGATGAATGGAGACTGGCACTAGTACCACAATTTAGAGGGGACACTGAACACTGCCAATACTGCAGGTTTAGCCTTTTTAAAACCCCATCTCACTCTTTTCTTCTTGTTATAGTTTTTTGAGGGGAGTTTTAAAGTTAAGGAGGCTGAATGTGTATTAGGAATCCTTACAAGTGTATATTATGTACTTTCTGTTAGCTCTATCTGCTTTCAGATGTGTTTTTCTCCTTTCCATGTCCATCTCTGCTGGAGTTTGATGTGCTGCTGCAGTCACAGTAAGTATATACTTTATGAGGTAGGTAACTTGTTTTAGTCATGTTTATTGCAGGTTTGTCTAGTTATATTGTGTCTAATCCCTTAAAACTTAGCAAGCCTCATATTAACCTATGTATGATGTAATTTGAGAACAAGAACTTGGTTGTACTTGCTGCAAATTGAATGGAAAGTCTAATTCTGCAGAAAGTTTGGCACCTCTCTTTTTTCCTTCTCAGAAAAGCACTACTGAATGTTTTATGGTGTGGAAGCGGTTCAATTTCAGTTGTCTTCTAACTTTCAAGCAGATTAATCTTCCAAAAATCTCAACTCCTCCTATCTCTACGTCTTTCAGATAGGAGGTAGGATGAAAGCTTACATACTTGCATTCCTGGATGTAATCGAAGCAATGCTTTCATTCTTCTTTGTTTTTTAAAACGTATTTACACAAACTATTACGTACTAAGATATAATTTTCCACACACAAGTGATTATTGTTCAATAGAGGGGGCAGATGCAGTGAGACTATGAGATGCAGTGAGACTATGTTGAAACAAGCACTTTAGTGTAGAGGCACCCTAGCAGACCTCCACCATATATTTCGTATTCAAAGAAGAAAATTGAATAGACAGAAGGGAAGTGGATATGACAAAATGGAAGAAAAAAGTGCAAAGGACGGTAGTCAACCAACTTGGATAGAAAAGGGGGGGAAATTTAGTATTTTGAAACGGTTTCTTATTGTTCTTTTCCTGTTGCTAACAATGTCACTCCTGGACAAAGTTTAAGTTGACTTCTACCATCAGTAAAAGTTCTGGCAATTTTTTCCAAATATTATAATATAAGGTTCTAAGTTTTTTCTCTTTCGGGCATGAATTAAAATTGAATTCAAGCCAACCAGGGGCATATTCGAAGTGGGAAATAAAAATAACACTAAAAACGTTTAGCTAGCTATGCCTCATCAATAACTTAGCACTAAAAAAATATTTCCAAAAGATGAATTTGCTTCTTTTCAAGTATTTCGTTAGAACTGATATATTCAAGTCAACAGAATTAAGCAGCTGCTCTGGTTTAAGTTAATTTTTTTAACCTTGTTTGTCCTTGAAAGAATGCATGTTCTGACGCATTAATTTTTAATTTCATTCAAACTCCAAATAAACCACATTAAGCTTTCGTATCAAACCAGCATTTCATCTTCTTTTGTATTGCGTAAGTAATTTCAGCTTCATTTTGATGGAAATGCCAATTTGCACAAGCTATTGCAATTAATCTGCTTTTTTCATTTTTTCCTGTTGATTCTTATAGTCATGCAGGCAAGCATTTCTGCCCTTCCTTTCTACAAATTGTGAAAACTGTTGATGTTTCTTTCCCTCCATAAGCAGCCATAACTGTTAGTACATCTTTTAATAGGTAATTTACAAGGTTCGAAATCTTCCCGTTTGTTAACTCACTTGCAAAGGAACTCTGATCTACAGCCATATTCTATGACAAGGATTGCTTATAGCTTGCAAAAAATTTCATGGGTCTTGGCAATTGGCGTACATAGTTTCAATCAACAAAACCACCGAAAATATATATTATAGGTAAGTATATTTTTTGTCCCTTATATTTTTTTAAAAGTTTTAATTTTGTCATTTATGTTTGTTAAGTTTTAATTTTGTATCTTATATTTCAAAAATAATCAAATCAATTATTATCTCTAAAACTAATACTGTTAACCAATTAGAAGAAAAATGTTAATGTGGCATCCAGGTAGAAGATTCAATGACACGTGGTACCAGGTGAACAAAATGACGCCACCTGTATTCTAGTCAAATCCTTTTGATATTAACTTTTGAGCAATATCAGTGGCGCAATTGAAGTTTTCAGTCAAGAAATAAAGGTTAAGCATATAACTCAACTGTCTCCGAGCTTCTGTTTAAGCCACTCCTCTGCTATTAATTCACCTTCTGTTGACAATCTTCATATGTTCTGAAATTAAGAGCTAAATATAATCTCATACTTAGAATTCTTATAGTACCTGCAAAATTATTCTAGTGATGAAACTGAACTCTTTTTTTGTTAACAAACAATTTCCCTATTACGATTAAACTTAAATTGCTTTCAAACCCAGTGTGGTAATCCATTTGAAGCTTAAAATAAAATCTCAGATATCTTGTGACAAAGGCTAATTGACTCCATTCTTGAACGGTAAGATATAAGAAGAAGAAAAAAAACAGAGACTGATTTAAAGAAGCAAAGATATTATGTATTTTGTTATTTATGCTCCAATGATATCAATTACAAATGAGTTCCTATTTAAATAGATACCCCACCAACAGTCCTGCACTAGTTTAGTATTTAACAAATAATTTAGATAAACCACAGAATCAATCTGCATGTTGAACTTGGATATGAATGTATTCTGATGCATTCCATTCTTTGCTCAACAGTTTTGATTTTGTAAGTAATTCATGTGAAAATTTCACATCTTGTTGGACTATCCTTTTGGTTTGAATTTGTTTACCCCAAGTTTTCTTGATCACCCAAACTTTTTCCACTGAGTTTAAAATTATAATGAGGATTTTCATTCTTATTACTCTAAGAATTTAAATTCTCCTTATCTCTCCATTTATCCTCATCATATTTATTGCTTAACTGTGAGATATTTTGCTAACAATATATGCATCCTTTGTCAAGAGGTTCCCATAAGTGCAGTTTTTAGAAATTATTGCAACTGAAGTCTACTGGATAAATATAAGTGACACAAAATAAAGGGGATGAAGTGCTACAGCTATAACCCCTGTTTAAAGTAGATTTATTTGATTTTGTAACTGTTCCACGTAAAAGTTTTTGAGATTGGAGTTCAGTCCCAGTAACTATGAAACAGTCTTTGCCCAAAATCAGGTTCATTGATAAGCAAATTGTGAGGCTTCGGGAGACACCTAATGATATACCTCAAGGGGGAACACCACACACAGTAAGTTTGCTGATGCATGACAAGCTGGTGGATGCTGGAAAGCCAAGTGACAGAGTTGAGGTCAGACCATAGTGCCAGCTTGACACCATGTGACCTCGCTTCCTCCACCAGGATGCCACATTAGCATTTTCCATCTAATGGATTAATAGTGTTAGTTTTAGGAATAATAATAGATAATTTTTGAAACATAAAAGACAAAATTAAAACTTACCAAACGTAAAGAATAAAATTGAAACCTTCAAAAAACATAAAGGACAAAAAGCATACTTTAACCTATATTATAAGGCAAACCTATCAGCTTGCTTCTGTTTCATTGAGCATATAGTAATAGCCTTTACAAAAGCGGCAACTAAAAATCCACTAAGGAGAATTTTGAGGGGAGACACTTGTACAAACCTCTCTACCAATGCACCACACTCGACTCCGACTTGGTGTATGAGTTATAGAGCTTGCTTTGGCCTCAATAAATGAAAGTTCTAAATCAGAAGTACTACCACAACTAGAATCACAATGCCTACCATCAGCCTTGTTCATCTTATCAATTAGTGATTGCCTGATGTTTGAAGCAACGACCCAAGTTTCAGAGAGATTTATCCCAGGAGAGCAATTTATTGCCACGGGGGAATTGGGATTGCTTAAAGCATCTTCCTGCAATATATCTCCAATTCTAGACAGTATGCTGAAGGCTAAGTTTCCCAGAACCCTGGAATATGCCTCCAAAATTGAATGGCCAATATCCTATAGACATAGACAAAGAAAAACATTACTTTTCGTCTCTTTTTATATATATCTCTTTCTCTTTTGTTGATACTGGATATAAGATGGACTTTTCAGTTGTTCAGAGGAAAAAACATTGATAGGATTATCAATGAAGCAAATCAAAGCAAAATATATATATATAAGGTAAGTGGAGTTTATCCACTCAGAATAATATTAAAATGCATTAGTATTTAGCATAAAACTCACCTTGCCATATTGAATTTTAGTGGCATCAATAAATGTTTGAGGAAGGTTTGGGTATCTGGTTTTAAGCAACTGTAGAAGTGTTTCTGCACGGTCAAACAGTAACTCCGTCTTACCCATCTCTGACATAGGGTCCTTCGTAAAAGACCATGAAGTTCGAATTGGGGATTTGCCACTAACTTGTTCCATGGTTCTCTCTTTCCATGAAAATATAGCAGCTTCCAATTTGTTAATGGTCTCAAGGGCACTATGTTCAGATTTCAACCGGAGAGATTTAAGCATTTCTTCTCCAGAGCTCGATTCAGCAGCCAAAACCTTATACAGTTCCTCTCCAAGGCTTGCCTTTCCAGACTGCAACATCGAAACAGATTTAGTAAGCGCAATGAAGACCGCAATACAACACAAAATTGTCAATCAAGAATTATGATTGCTATAATTTTATTGATCCAAGAAAAACAAGCTCCTCGTGATTGAAGGTTAGGTGTTGTTTTCTTGAGCAAGAACCTTAGGTCAGATTAAGATGTGCTAACAAACAAGAGTATTGTTCCATTTTTATTCATCATTATACTTTAGACCTTTAACCCCACCCTACTTTCGACATGGGTCATTTCTTGAGCTGCTATCTGATTTCCTGTTAACAGTTACTAACAGAATTCAGTTCGGTTGAGGCTCAAATGCATTTAATTTCAATTTCAGATTGAATATATTCAACTGTATAAGTTTATCACCTTTGGAAGTGCATCCTTAATAATTGCTGGCACAGGCATTTCAAGCAACACGTTTTCATTGATAGATTTGGCAGCCTTGAATACTTGATGTACAACCCTTCCCTGATGAATCAGCTTCTTTCTTCCAGTGTCAGAGAGCCCAGTTTTCGGTACTTGGGGTGATGGTAGCCACCATCTTTTGCTTTGTTGTGCACTAGTGTTCCTTCCTGTCCGGCTTCCTCCCTCTCCATAAGAAAACTCAGTATTCACCATTGAATCTAGTGTCTCCTGTCAACCAGAACACCAAAAAGATGAAATAGCTTAGTAAGTTATTGGACAGAAATTTTATGTTCTTTAGTGAGAATGAATAGATCACCTACAATAAGCATAGAGTCCAACTTCTGAAGTGCTGGAAGATTCATGTGGATGTCTGCCCGAGCTTTTGGGGTCATTATCTGTTTAAAGAAGTTTACTATCTTATTTTACAGCAATTTGACATAAAACATTGTTTGCTACCCAGCTCAAATAAAAAATACCTCAAAGATCCCACCATTGGCACCATTTTGCTTGGCAGGAACTAACTCGACCATATAGTTGGTAGGAGACAGCAACCAGTCCATTTCTCTTCGCCATTTGCTCTTCCTTTCCTCAGAAAGGGGCTCCAATTTCCACAGCTCGCCAAAAATAGTTGCTGCATATTTTCACCTTACGCTTAGATTGACTTAAAATTAAAACCAGAAGAAAAAGTGCAATGAGAAACAGCCCATGTACTGTTGGAAGTGAACTACTAGGATTGTAAATATAGTTTTGAAGCAAGAAGTTCCTTTTAATACAATCTCTGACACACCAGTAACACCTATAGTTACCAATAAAACCAAAAGATAGAGAAAATGGACTCAGAGAAAACCTGCTAGGTTTGTGATGGCATTAGACAGTGCTAAAGCTGTACTGAGGCCTTTGGTTCCTCCAGTAACATCTTCACCTAGCAACAGCTTTGCAAACTTTTCTTTCATGGCATCTACATCTGAATATTGGATAGTATAAGAAGGCTTCTCTTTGACATAAAAATTTTGGGGACTTTCTGAGAGTTCCCATTCATCCAATCCTTGTACATCCCTTTTCATTGTCAAACATTTTGAAGAGAACGATCCAAAACCATCTTTGCTTGATGAACAGCTGGAGTCGTCGTCATCAATTGAATCAGTTATACATCCATCTCCTCTACTAGTTCTGCTTTCATTTTCATAAGGTTGATTATTGAGAATGCAACTCTCAAGGCCATTATATGTCATAATCCCTGAAACATTGCATTATAATTTCATAAATAAATTGACTTCCAGCAGTTGTTATAGTTAATTTAGCAATATAACCAGATAATCATGAAGAAAATAAATCCTAGCTGTCAATCTGGACACAATGCAAGAATATATTCTCACTGACCTTGGACAAATAAGTGATGCAGGCATGCAGCCAAAAGTAGCATATTAAGAAACAACAGTAAACTGGCAATATGTAAACAGCATGTTTAGAATTAAAACTCAACATAAAATTAACTTTGATACATAATTACGATTTGTTGAGGTTATTTAAATAAAAGCAGATAGAGTTTGTCCTCTTTACACATAGATTACAAGCTACATCACAGAAAGAACTCTCAACTATATAGCAACTTCGGCAATGTTATTTGCAAGCAACTTGAAACATCTACTAATGTGATTCAGAAATACTCAAGATTTCCAAATAAAAACGTGACAATCTCAGAAGTAGTTAGAGTTAATTCAATAATGAAGCATGAATAATTGAGATTCCACCATTTCTGTCACGGACATCAACTTCCAATCCAAGTTGATGAATTTTATAATGCATTCTCAATAATAGGTCAAACGTCCCTGCAGGTCATTATAGCAAATTAACGGGACCAATTGCAAGATTGACTACAATATAAGTCATCCTTGCCAGTATTCACATTCTGTAACGAGATTTATATATTCCATCCTATTTGTTGTCCTTAATAAATTTAAACTACACGTGTAAATCGGACAAAATGATTGTTACTACACAGATAACTTGTTTAAAAAAACTCCTCCACAAACCCATGACAGATCTCGCAGCAATAACACACCTGTGTTCACACTTGAGAAAAAGGCGTAGCTATTGGTCAAATTTGTCCAAACTGTGGATAAAGTATACGTAGTCACATGCAACTGTCGTTAGTTAAATGTTTTCTGACTACGAGCCATATAACTCGGGGGTTCCAACTCCCCTTTTGTCTCTGATCATTACAGATAATCTCAAGTAAGATAATTACTCAAGGTACACCAATTTTCAAAGAAGTGCTATATAAACCCTTGAATAAGATATCAAAGAAAGGTTTAAATTCTTTAAATATTTTCTTTTGGGATTTCTAAAGCTGAGCTTTGTTTCCTGGGCCAGGTAATTGTGAAAATAAAGGTAAATTTTTAAATTTTTACAATTAGGTGCACAACGAGTACGATAGAGATCACCCAAAGTTTTCAGTTTTCCCCGATATCACTCAAATTTCACATACGACAAAGGCTCAAATGGGAAAAAATAAATAAATAAGAAGCTTCCGGGTATATGACAGAATGGAAGTACGGCATCGCATTCGAATGGAACCAAAAAATGGGAAAAAAGTGAGCCCCAAAGCAAAGAAGAGAATCCCCATAAGAGAGAACCCGTCCAAAAAGAAGGTATTTTAAAGTTTTCCGGACCAAAGTTGTTAAAGGCAACGAGTCTCGTGTCCCCACTCTTCAACAATTTACTTCTGTCTGTATCAGCGAAAGTGGCAGGTAGTAGTTGTTACGACTAATAACAGCACTATCATGAGGCTAAGCCGGAGGGTCCACCAACTTGTCGGTCACAAAGAGTTAGTGATATCCTTGCAACTTCCACTGGTTCTATCCCTTATCAAAACCCACTACCATTCGTGATTCTTTGTTCTATCCTACTACAATTCTTCTTCCTCTACACTTGAACCCAAGACTCATGTCACCCCCATTATATATAGGCGTTTGCCATTTTGGAGTAGCATAACTTTGATATTCCAATTTTTTAATTTATAAATTTTTTTATCTTAATTTTTTTTATTTTTTAAAATTAATTAATTATTATCTAAGTTACATAATTTTTTTAAAATTTTTTAAAATTTTTTAAATTTTTTTATATCTTATATAATAAAGCAAGAGGTTGAAATTATTGGATCGACTGAGCATTCTTCATATTTGAGTAGGTTTTTTATTTTTTAAATTTTAAGTTTTTAAATTTTTTTATTTTAGAAATAAGTTTAAAGAAATTAAAAAAATTTTGAAAAAAATAAAAAAAGAAAGTAAATATTTTTTTAAAATTTCTTAACATAATTATTAAAAATAATTTAAAAAAGAAAATAGAAAAACAAAAAAAAGTAAAAAAAAAATCTCTTGACTTCTTTTTTATTTTTTTATTTTTTTCTTATATTCTTTAAACTTATTTCTTAAAATAAAAAATATAATAAAAATTAAAAAACAAAATTCTAAAAAAAAAAAACCCTCCTCCTGAAGTATCAATGCTCCAGAATAGGGGAGCAAACGCCGTCCGTTATACGTTGTTACTTCTTTCCATTATCATTATACTTAGTTCTATTTTACAGAGGTCAATATACTTATGAAATTTAGGACTGACAAAATATTAACTTAATTTGGGTTGTAAATATTTTATAGTTTGTTCTTTAATTCATATTACAAATTTTGTAAGACGATGGTGATTATTTGAACTGGTCAAAATATAAAATTCGAGTGTTTTTAAGTCTTTTTCGTCAGTCCACAAGGACAAGGCATAGCTGGTCTTTGAAGTGAGGTACCATAGATGCAGTGGCTACTCTTAGTAATTGCCATCAGAGGATTGGTGGGGTCTCCTAACACAACTTCCCCAGTCTGCAGTCTGCAAGTTAAGGACCCTACTCATCCTGCTATATCAAGCCCCCAAATCTTTAATTCAATTAATATAGCCCGTTTGTTCAAACAAAAAAATTTGAATTGAACAAACATAAATTGAAGGAGAATAAACTCGATTGAAGTGAAGCCCATTGACAATTGTCAGTTTGTTAAATCTAGTCCATGTTGTTCTTATTTCTGAATAGCTAAATTCATGTGGTAGGTATGTCACAACTTACAGGAGGAAAAGGAGAAAACTTCTATAAAGATGGCTGTGGCTGAGTCTATGACAAGTATTAATTTAATATGTCCTAAAATAGAGAGAAAACTATATCAAGTCATATAATATCAATAATAACCCGAGAGCCTTGATTATTACCAGCAAAATAAGAATTTTCAAATTTCAAATCTAACTCACTTATTATTGCTGACATATTAACAGAAATAAATACCAGCATACTTTAAAAAGCTTAGATGTTAGATCTCTCATTTTCTAAGAATAATGATAATCATGAAAGTTTTAATATTAGTTCATAATATCAATTAGCATAGTACTCTGTTCTGCTCTCAATGTCCCTTTTTTTAAGGTTAAATTAATGATAACAAGTAACACGGAGAAAGTAATGGTGTGGACTTACTTTCTTGTTCATCAAAATCAATGCTAATTTTCCTTTCCCTGGTGCAGCAGGCTAGTCTTCTTCTCATCGTCAACATCCTTTCACTTTCTTCAAGTTTAAATACAGCGAAAGGTCACTGTTACTTCAATACCTCTTCCTCTGTGCCCTTCCACGCCCTTCAACAACAATGTCCCAAAAATATTATTCTAAACGTTGTCCACAATTATACTCTCACTTCATAATTTTTGGGATTAATAATAAATGATATAGCATGGGCCACAATGTTATAAAATCCGTGAGCATTAATTTCATATACCAAGTCACGCTCGAAATAATCTCCATTTAGATGCGGAATAAAAAAATACCCACAAGTAAAGACATTGATCACCCATTAACTCCCAAAATTTATAAACTTAATTATAAGAGAATATTTTGGTATCTTTAATGTATTGGTGCCTTTCTTAAGTTTATTGATCATCAAATTTCGCATTCATATTCTCGAAAGTGCCAATTGATGAGAGTGTCTAATTAATGGGTATTAAAATAAAGCTTTTAATTATGTAATTAACAAAATGTAAAGTAAGATTTCCTGCGTTCTAGCCAACTACCTCATGAAAGTATTATACATTGTGGCCCATAAATGAGACTAAACTATACTGTATATATCTGTATAAATTATAATATCCATATTTTACATTAAGAAAGGTGCATATTCAAATGATTCTGTATTTCAAAAGCTTACAAAATTTATTCAATAATTAAATAATTATTAATATATTTTAAATATGAAAAAAGTATAGAATATTTTTAAAGAAAAACTTTTTGAGCCAAAAGGTAACATTTATGTAACTTTTTGAAGTTACGGTCAAATCGTCAGCGGCGAAAAAAGGGGTCTAACCATGTGTTAAGCAGATTCTAAGTTCTGTGTCTCTGATTTTGTACAGTTTCTTTTGACTTCAGATTTTAGGGGGGAAAAAACTATTGCATAAACAAGTGGGCTGAATCCTGACGAAAATGACGAAGATTTAATCAAAATTTTCAGGAAAGAAACAGATATCTCCAGTTGAAATATGAAAAGCTTTCACTCATAGCTTCAAGCAAAGAACAGAATCACTTCCGGGGGTGGGAAAGCAGCGTATCACCAATGGGGACACTTCAGTTCGGAAGCAAAAGAAAAACAAAAGGCAGATACTTCAATTTGAAGATGCAAACGAAGCAGAAATTAACAGAACATACCTCGGGTTAGAGTAGCTCGAAAGCTCGATGTTGTAGAAGCAGAACGCAGAGTAGAGCATGAATGCTTCTTCAAGGTCCAATGACGAGCACGAAGAGTGGCACTACGAAGCTATAAATTCAGGGAGAGAGAAAGAGAAGAAGATTGAATAGAAGAATGGGGATGATGGAGAGGAAGAGAATGTGGGAATGGGGTGTATTTAACAGAAGAGAGAGTAAATAGGGAGAGAGAGAGAAC
The DNA here is from genome assembly GCA_034509205.1 of Ceratonia siliqua. Classification (NCBI taxonomy): domain Eukaryota; kingdom Viridiplantae; phylum Streptophyta; class Magnoliopsida; order Fabales; family Fabaceae; genus Ceratonia; species Ceratonia siliqua. The sequence goes on from JASKGM010033335.1 coordinate 34,136, forward strand.
TGAGAAGTGGACTTGCTATTTTCCCCATTGGGAATTTCGGATCACCTGGTGATGACAACAACGAGGCTCCTCTCCAGTAACTGAACGCGTCATAAATGAATCTGGACCGTTCAATGAGTGGGTCCCATTACCTTTTCTGGACGCTCTAGATTGATTGAACGGTCCTGATGCCAGTGTAATGGGGGTGCCTTTTTGGTGTCGATCGCCACTTAAGATGAAGATTGTCTTGGACGTAAGCGGAAGTGGGGGCCAGTGGATAGCGCCGTACTCTAATTTCAAATAAAAAGAAAAACAGTGTAAAACTTTTTAAATTCAAACTAAATTTCCTACGGTGCCATATGTCAAAGGTAAGTGACCTCATTAATTTGGATTTCTTTTTTTTTTAATAATTTGGTATTTATTATTTAGTACATGATCATAAATACACTGCAAAAATATTTATTGGGTTATAAATGTGTGATCGAAGTTGTAATTTGGTACGTGAATGTTTTAAAATTTGAAATATTTTATACAATATTTATTTAAATGAATTGATAGTCTAATTTAATTTAATTGAATTTTTATATATTTAATTATTTTTATTTTTATTTTTATAGTTTAATTTTGTAATTTTTACTTTAATCTTTATAATTTAATTAAATTTAATTAAATTTTTATTTTAACTTCCATTGTCAAAGATATGTTTAATATTGTTAATATTATTACGATTAAAATTTAAATAAATAGATTTAATTATGTTGTTAAAATTATGATCGTTTATTTATTTTTAAAATAGTCACAATAAATTATTTTATTTTATTTACATATAAATATAATTAAATTTTATTTATATATAAATAAAATAAATATGTATCGTGATCGTTCAAAAGTAAATAGGTGATCATGTTAATATGACATATTCAAATTCAAAAATTAATCACATGACTTCCTTACATGTAAATTTATCGTGTGGTTACTTTTAGTTATTTCAACAATACTATTAATAATGTTAAGTAAATATTTGACGTCAAATACTAAAATAAAAATTATAAAAATTTAATTAAATAAAAAAATAAAAATAAAAATTGAGTAAATTTATAGAAAAAACAACTATATTAACAGTATTTATAAATATATCCTGACATGAAAGTTGAAGAGGAAGTTGTATAAAAGAGATGAAATTTCAAAGTTGGACTATGGGATTGGGGAAGGCTTGTTTGGTTGCTATATTGATTATTACCTACCCATTTGTTTACTTTGAATTGCACCATTTCAGGGCCTCAAAAAGCGCCGCTACCAAGGGTTCCCTCAATTTATCTTATATTTTAGTATCAATTATGAAATTTGGAATGGATTGATTGGTACAGACTTGGGAGCGGCTGGCCCTAATTTGTCCCCTTTGGGAAGAGGGACCTGCTTGTAGCTTGCCTTTGCCGCTCCCATCCTATCACACAATGCTACGTAACAAAAAATGCTACAGGCATGCCACTCCCCACTCACATTTTTTATTTTTATTCCCATTGTCCGAACTTTAGTCATATCTTAACCGTTCAATATATGTTAAATACAAATTTCAAGACACTTTTTTTTAAAACAAAATTAAAAGATCGGGTCTGTGCAGTACATTTATCCAGCTGAAACTTGTGCAGTTGGATGCTGACGGCACGAAATTCAAATTTCATTTCATGTTATTCCCTTCTATTTGTATTTCTTCAAAAAATTCTTACCTAAATTTTATAAATTAAATCTTTCCATCAAAAGGGGAATAAAGGGGGTAACTTCATCATCCCATCCCAAGGGGGAGAATTTGCAAAGGCCTAAAAGTTTTCTTGTCCTCTCCATACTATACATGTTCCAATTTGCAAACTGATTGGTTGGGCTTTCCATTCAGTTAGAACCTATAGGATATCCATTTTCTATTGCACCAAATCAGGATAGCTTTAAGCTTAAACACTTTACTATTTGTTCCTTTTACGTTAAAATACACCTTAGCTTCCTAACTTTTTAATAGAGGAAAAACAAAGTGAGAATCCACTGCTCCACTTTATCACACTATACACTAAAAATTCACATGCAAATTCTATCTCAAGGAAGCACAAGCAGAAGGACACTCTCCTTCTGTACAAGCCCAACTTCTACCACTGATATTTGGGCCCCATGAATCATGATCACCTATTTCATTCTCTGCCTTCAATTAAGGCCTTATATAAACTCTTATATTATACATGTTTTAGGGCTTGTTTATTTTGATGGAATGGAAAACAATAAGTAGAATGAAGAAAGAGTTTAAATTATTGTTTTAATGTTTGAATTAAGATAAATTCTCAAACCTTTTTCATTCGGAGATTTGGAATAATTTAAAGCTTTTGATTATTTATTCAATCATTATGTTAGTTCAAGGCGCATATTTGAAGAAAATATATATATCAAGTTTAAACCAAGGACAATGAGATGCTAAGCAGAGAATCCATTATGCTTTTTACCTACAATCTACATCCACAGTGCCCCTGTTTGAGAGGCTCAGGCTCAGAGAGACAGAGTAGTGCCATTTGAAATCCTTAAACACAAAATCAGATGGCAGCAGTATTATAACTTTGACCTAGTTTCCAAGGCCATTAAGTCATAAGATTCATCCACAGCCTCCTCAGTTGTGATCCTCACCAGCTCACAAAGGAACCTCTTCATGGCAGGCCGTGGCAGCAATATTGGCACCACAATTCCATCCTCACCTTTCCAATTCCTGAACCTTGCATAGAAGCTAACAAATGGTATGGCCCCAGCAGGGCCACCATAGACTGCTTCTCCCCACCCAAAATCCACACTCTGAAATCCCACACGAGTTGTATCAGCAACAAGGTAGTTCCCAGTTGTCCTATACATTGGACGCCCTTTGAGCACCATAAGATCAGCCACGGAGCTTATGTACTCTTTACTCATTTGTGCCTTAGCCTTTCTGATTAACTCCAGTGCATAGGCTAGTGGCCTTTGGCATAGCAATCCAGCTTCTGATAGCGCAGTTGGGAAGGCAAAGGCATTGCCATAATACCCATCAGGCACTTCTAGCCCCTGCTTGCCTCGAGCATTGATAAAGGGTGAAATGCCCACAATCTCGTTGGGTTTCAGCTCAAGTGCTGCTGTGCGGCATTTCCACAAACAGGCAGAGAGGATCTCAAAAGTTGAGCATTTTCTAAGGCGAAGAGGAAGACGGTTCCGAATTGAAAGGATCTCTTCGGGGCCGAAGAAGAAAGAGTTGTGGGCCATTTGGTTGGTGTCCATTGCTTCTAAATGGCAATGGTTATCAATTGATTCCTGGTATTCATGGTGTAGACAAGTGGTACGAGGTGGGTGTCGAGCACTGAATAGTTGTCTTTGCCAAACAGGGGAATGTGATATAGGAATAGGAGCAGCTCTCGCGAATTGAGCAACCAGGTTGAGGAATTGGACAAGCCCAAGTGAGTCACAGATAGTGTGATTCATGCGTATGGCAAACACAAAACCTCCGCACGTGAGACGGGTTACCTGTTCAGTATACCATTACAGTTTTAGCAAGCAACTCTACAACGATGTCAGTTTTTAAAATAAAAAAAAATTTTATTTAAATAAAAATATTTTTTATCATTTATTTTTTTTATTTTTTATAAAATAGAGGATAAAAATAAATTAAAACACAAAAAATTGTTTTTTATTTTTTTTCTGATTATTATTTTTAAAAATAATTTTTAAAATATAACTAACGAAAATACTTCTCCAAATAAATTTTTTGTTCTCATCGAACAAAAATATAATTTTTTAAAATAGTTTCAAATTAATTCTTAATATTTTTTAAATAATTTTTTAGAATAATTCTTTTTAAAACAAAAAAAAGACTTATTTAGGTGTAAATATTAAGAATAATTTGTTAAATTATTTTCATGAGTTTTTATTTAGAAACACATATTAACAATTTTATCATTAATAAAAATTATTTTTTAAAAGTGTTCTTAATATTTTTAAATAAAATTAAAAATAAAAATAAAAAACATTTTAAACTTATTTTCAGTTTTTTGTTTTTTCAATTACAATTTTAGAAAATAATTTTAAAAAAATAATTTTTTAAGTATATTTAAATATACTAATACATGGTATTTTTTTACTTTAATTATTATTTTTTTAAATTATTATTTTTGAACTTTTTTATATTTTCTTTAAAGTATTTTTTATATACAAGTAGCTTTTTATTTATTTTATAATTTTTATTTTAAAAAATAATTTAAAAATATTAACAGAATTTTTTTCTTTGTTTTTTATTTATTGTTGAATACTTTGTTATGATTTTTTTTAAAATTCTTTTAAATTGTTTTTAAAAAAAAGAAAAAATTAAATAAAAAGTTATTCATTAGTATTGGAGTAGTATAGAAAACACATGTTTTTTTCTTTCTTTTGAATTTTCTTTTAAATTCTTTGATTTTTTAAATTATAAAAAATTAAAAAATTACCCAAATGCATTATATGTAACTTAGTAAACACATTTTTAAAAACAATTAACAAAACCAATATGCCAAATAATTTTTTTTTAATTTTCGTAGAACAAAAAACCTATTTTTAAAAATAGGACCTTAATTCTCTTTATTTCAATTCAAGTTTTTATCTTAATTTTTTAATTTATAAATTAACTAATGAATTATAAAAATATAAATTTCAATATAAAATAAAATGTTAATCTCTTTAAAAATTGAACTCTTCCTAGAGTTACTCTACAACTAACAATACAAGGTAATTTGTATTTTATATATCCAAAAGATAAAAACAAATGGTTTATATTTATTTTTGAGTTAAAAAAAAAAAAGTAAAGCCATATATCTCTTTTTCTTTTTCGAAATTTCATGTCAATCTTTTTTTAAAAAAATGATTAATAATTTGACAATTCTTATTATATATACATTGTCATCTTATATACAGTGACACTATGCACTTGGTAAAACAACATAATTTTAAATCAAGTGCTAGACTTCTCTTTATTAACCACATTCAGTTCATGACTCACTAAAAAAAAAATTAAGCATAATCCCTACAGAGATTTTGATGAACAAAATTTAGGTAAAACTTTTTGAGTATTTATTATCAAAATTTTTAATTAATTAATGACACATTATTAAATTTTTTAATCAGTAAAAAAAATGTATAATAAATTATTTTACATATTTAATTTGATTATTCTTATTAATATCTATAATACAAATATTATTGGTTAATTTTAAAATCTAATAATAAATCATAAATTTATCCATTTTAATTATATTAGAACGATCGGATAATCCTATAGTGTTTCCCTTGTATCTATCTATGTAGTATTTATTACACATGATTTTTATGCTACCCTGGAAATATAGTTAAATAATTTTTTATTTTTTATTTTAAGAAATAAATAAAAAAATAAATTAAATAACAAAGAAAAAAAAAATCTTTTGATTTTTTTTTTAGCTAAAAAAATTATATAAAAAAAAAATCATAAGTATGGAAAGCGCCTTTATTACCTGAACCAACAGTAAAGGGAATCCAAGAATGCGATCAGAGCTAGGCACCTCAGCAAGGAAGTCCTTCATATAGGGACATGGTGGTAGAATTGCGTGGCCAAGCTGGTGGAGGGAAATGGCTGCATCAGCTTCAATGAACAAGATTCCTTGGGCAGCGCAATCCACCATAAGTTTTCTGTTAGGCCCTTCTCGTAGCCTACCAGCAAGTGGGTAGTAATAGACAAGAGCCTGAGCTAAAGCTTCTTTGATGATCAAAGCAGGGTGTTGTGCCTTCATAACTGGGTTGTTTTTGTAGAACATTATAAAAGGAAGCTGAAATCGAAGGCCTTCTTGGTCATCGATGTCAGATAGCTTCTTTGTTTCATGTGGGGTTGCCTCTGCAGGCACCACCAGTTCAGCCTCACTCTGCCTCGTACAAAACACAGTGCCAGAACTTGTATATGCCATATGGCGGAAACACAGAGTGGAATGGGATCAAAGGCTCTTCTGTTCTCCTGTGCTGGCCTTTGCTCTTTTCTGAGGAAGAAAATTCTGACTCATCAGCCACAAGTTTGGTTTGGTCCAATATATATTAAAGTGACAAAGACACCACGAGCTAGAAACCAGACACCACTTCCAACCTTTGTAGAAAGAGGCTATAAATAGAAAGCTGTTACACTCTTTTATTTTAGATTGTAGGCTTGCAAAGTCACGGTTGGCCCTGGACTGTATATTTATTCTTTCACGTTTTGACATGAATGAGCAGTGAAGTGAAATATTTCACGGTCTGAACAAAATTATCTCAAAATTTTATATTCAATCTTTTATACCATCTTATAAAGAAAAAAAACGAGGGAAAATTTACTAATAAGAACTTGAAAACGATATTCTTGATTTTTGGAGGTAAAGAAGGGCATCATTACTGATGCATTTGGCAGTGGCAGGTTCTTGAGAGTATGTCATCCACTCATTTTCTTCCTGATAAGCTATTGATGAAATCTATGGTTCTTCTTCCCCCAACTGTAGCTGTTCAGTGTCTTGGTTTTGGCCCTTTGCTTACAAGGGAGGGGACCAATTGGACCATCATCAAGCATTTTTAAACCATGCCAATAATTTAAACCACGTTTTCCGTAGGAAAATTGCAGCAGAACCCAGGCTGTAAGGGCACCGGCCAACCTAAATTTTTAATATATATAAATTCTTATAAATATTTTTGAGATTTTAACATTAGTTTTTTTATTTTTTAATTACTTAATTATTAAAATGAATATTGAAATACATGAAAAATAAAAAAAATTGAAAAAAACTCTCATTTAAAAAATATGTCATTAAATTAAATTATTTAAGAAAAGACTTAATCTCAATTAATATTTAAATTAATTTAATGATATGTTATTCTACATCTTAATTAATATTTAAATTAATTTAATGATAAGTTATTCTACATAAAAAAATTTAATTGTATTCTTATATAAAGTTTCGTGCCTCTATTTAAAGTCTCAATAATTGATCAATTATATTAAAATATTATATCTCATTAGTGCTCTTATTAAATTAAAATAGTCAACAAAATGACAACTATAATTAATTTAATTAGTATGATTGAATTAATTTTAATTATTATTGGTAATATCTTGTTGACTAGTTACCACCCCTTAATTAAAAAAAAAACATATGATTGTAAATTCGAAAATGACCATTCATTTATTTAAAATAAAAAAGGAAACAAGGAATTAAATTTCGTGCCGTTTCAGTCGAAATGCACAAAAAATTTTGATTTCGTGCAAAATCGAAACGAAACGTCATTCCAATTTGAAAATAGCAACGAATCGTAAGATTTCGATCCGTTTCGGTGAAAATCGACCGAAACGCACTGAAACCATCTGAACCGAAACGAAACGAAAAAAAAGAAAGAGAAGAGGGATTATGATAACTTTTACTGCTTTCATATGAGTTTGATTGATTATTGTGACCATGTGGAGAGCAATTATCAATTTCCTCTTAGATTATATCTATATTCTGGATATTTATCTCATAGACATTCTACTGTTAATTTATTCAAACTTTCTAATGATCATTGTTGATTATGTACTGTGTAATTTGAGACTTTGAGTATAATATGTAATTTGCATTAAGTTTTATGTGTGTAACATGTCAAAATTTATGAACATTAATTATATTAATATTACTTGAATGAGAATGTAATTATTCAATACTATGTTATCTAATTATATATATCTATATTATTATTATCATGTTAAAATCCTTTATAATTAAAAAAAATATATTGTTTAAACTTATTCGAAACTTTTTTTAAAAATTCTTTCGTTTTCACGAAATTTTTGAAACGTTTCAAAACGTTTCCGTTTCCTGAGTCGTCAAAATGGTATCTCGAAATGAAATTTAATACCTTGAAAAGAAAGAAAACAAATGATTTTATAATTTGAATTGTTTGCAAAAAAAAAATTGAGTCCCAAATTTATCTTAATATTAAATGAGGCTTGGTAATAGAATTAATTTTATTTCTTCACTTTCTTTTCTAAAAAAAATATATAAATGTAATGTATTACTAACTTTATTTTATCAAATTAATCAAATTTATTTATGTAATTATTAATTCTCATGATGAGATATATATAGTGATATGAGTAAATTAAAAAAATTTATAAAATTAATACGTAAGCAATTGCGTAATAAGTTGATATCCTTCTAGAATAACTCTACATTCCTCATCTCAAATTTGTCTTTGGCCTCAAACAAGGACCATGCATTAATTTCCAATAGTTTGAGAAGATCAAGTCATCAAACATAGGAAAAAGTTAATAACTACCCTAGTACTCTAAATCTAATTAGAGCCCATTCTCAACTTTTCAGGCTCGAAATATTGCCTGCAATTAAGAAAATACTTTAAGGTTTAAACTTGAAACCCCATTTGTGTCAAGGTTTAAACTTTTCAGGCTTGAAGAATCAACTTCACCAAAACTCATTCGAGTCAGATCAGCAACAAAGAAGTCCCAATTGTCCTATGCACAGGATGGTCCTTGAGCATCATAAGTCAACCACAGACTTTTATGAATTCTTTATTCATGTGTACCTTTGTTTTTCTGGTTAAATCCGTAACATAGCCTCTGATATGCACTTGAGAGAACAAATGATTTGTACCCATTTGGAACTTTCACCTATGAACAGTGATAAAGCGAGATACACCAACAATTTCATTGGGATTTCAGCTCAAGTGTCGCTGTTTGACATTTTCCACAAACCCGCAGAGTATCTCTGAACTTGAGAGGATATCCGAAGGTGTTGTGGGAGATATGCTTCTGAATTGAGAGAATCTAGATAAAGCCAGGGTAAAAAATGTCTGTATTTGATTTGAGTGAACTTTAAGTTAATTTGGATAAGTCAACTAAACGTGTGTTTCTATGACTGTATTGAATTGGAAAATAATGCATCTATCACCACCAACATAAAGTTTGATAGAGCGTGAAAAATATGTGTCAATGGACACCACTTAACTACATAACTATGTGTTTATGAAAATAGTATTGTTACTCTTAAACTGAAATTTATATAAAAGAGGATAAATCAATCTGCAAACTATTAGATGATTAATTGTTGGATCATTCTTCTTCAATGAGGTCACAACTGACATTGCAAAATTTGACTTGTTGTTACAGATGAATATTGAATTATGTAATGACCCATATAATTGTGAAAATTACAAGAAATATCCATGATAATAACTATGATGCGAGTGAGTTCATCAAAAGAGTTAACCAGATATTCCTCAGCTCTAAGGTGCTTAAGAGCCTTCAGTTCCTTCTTTTATCAGAAAGGCTTATACCATTGTCGCATATGATCCATTGCCATTCCAATGTTCACCCCTACATGCCCTACTCCTTTAAATCCACTATGTTTCAACTTTCAACTCAAGGTGTGATATATATATACTATCACGCCGGATCAGAACAATATGAAATTACATCTGAAAAGTTTGGAGGAACTGTTTTCTATTTTCTTATTCACAATCCTCATGGACCAAGCTACATATACAAGAAAGGAAGAAAAGCATAACAAAGACAGCTAAGGCTCATTCGATAATGAGGAGATAATAAGAACAAAGAGTAATAACCAATATGTAAAAGAATACAAGAAAAGGTATGTGCAAAAGAAAAGTAACATGGACACAACACAATAAAGGAAAGTGCAGCTTGAAGACCTACCGAGAAGAGAAAAGTTGACAATGCAGAAAGGAGTATGGTGCAGTCAAGGAGCCAGAGAATAAGTAGTACACCATGTGAGAGTGACAGTTCATTTAACACTCCCCTTCAAGTTGGAGTGTGAATATTAAGAATGCCCAACTTGCTAACTAAGGAGATAAAACGATACTTGCCTAAGGCCTTGGTGAAGACATCAGCTAACTGTGCACCCATCCAGATCTTGGTGGGATTGATTTCACGTGAACAAACATGTTCGCGGACAAAATGGCAATCCATCTCCACGTACTTCGTTTGTTCATGAAAGATTGGATTTGTAGTAATGTGAAGAACAACCTGATTATCACAAAATAAGATAGTGGGTTCTGTTTGTGGGGCTTGTAGGTTAATCAGTAACCATCTGAGCCAAAGTAGTTCACTGGTGGTGGCAGTTATTACCCAGTACTCTGCTTTTGCATATGACTTGGAGACAATAGACTGTTTCTTGGTTCATCAAGAAATAGGAGATTCACCTAACATGATGAAATAGCCTGTGCAGGAACGTTGAGTAGTGCTCCATCCTCCTTAGTCGGCATCACAGTATGCTTAAAAGACTAAATCTCCTATGGTAGGGAGGAGAATGCCTTGCCCAGGAGCTTACTTTTAATAGCAAAGACGTTCAGCAGCATGTTAATGTTCTAGTTTAGGTGTATTGACAAATTGATTAAGGATATTAACAGTATATGTGATGTTAGGTCTCATGACAGTGAGGTACAGTAAATGACCCACTAGTCACCTATATCAAGCTGTATCGACAGGTAAGCCATCACTGTCAAAACGAAGCCCATGATTCTGTTCCATGGGAGAGATGCAGGGACGACATGCCTGTATTCCACTATCTTCAAGGATGTCTAAAGCATATTTACGTTGACTTAGTACCATTCCTTGAGGCGTTTTAGCAACTTCGATTCCCAAGAAATATTTTAACGAGTGAAGGTCTTTGATGCTGAATTCGTTGTCAAGATGTTCTTTCACTGTTTGTATGAAAGTGCTACTATTACCTGCTAGAATTACATCGTCAACATAAATTAGTGCAACAACAAAAACACTTTCATACCTATAGATAAAGAGAGAATGATCTGCCTGGGAATGCATGAAACCAATGCGGAGGAGGGAATTCGTGAATTTATGATACCAATTGCGTGAGGCCTGCTTTAGACTATACAAGGATTTTCGTAGCCCACAGACTATAGTTTCCCTTTGCTTAGCAAATCCCTGTGGGATGCGCATATATACCTCTTCATCTAAGTCTCCATGTAAGAATGCATTATTGACATCTAGTTGATGAATTTCCTAATTATAATTTACTGCCACAGATAAAAGACACCTCACAGCCACAAGCTTGGCTACGGGAGCAAAGGTTTCATAAAAGTCTACATCTTTGATTTGAGTAAATCCTTTAGCCACTAATTGAGCCTTATACCGTTTAATGGTGCCATTGGGCTTGTACTTAATCTTGTATATCTATTTTGAATCAATTGCACACTTGTTTGGTGGGAGTGGTTCTAGTGACTAAGTCTCATTTTGTTCCAAGGCATTAATTTCCTTTTGCATGGAATCTTTCCAATGTTAATGCTTCACTGCTTGTAAAAAACTTTTGGGTTCTTCATTAGAAGTGGGCTGCTAGGAATACCTTGTGGGATGAAGAGAACTTGTTGTATTAAACATGTTGCTGTAAGGGGTACATGACCATATGAGTTTTAGAAGGACTCATTGATGGTGGAAGAGTTACCTCAAAGTCATTAAGTATTTGGGTATCTGCTTGATACGTTGCGGGTGGTTCATTCGCTAGGAGATCTGTAAGTGACTCATGATGAGTATTGTCATTGGTGTTGGTATAAAGGTAGGAAAATGGCTCAATAGAAACATGATGGTCTAAACCCACGTGTTGGTCATGTGGAGCAGTATTAGTTTGGCTAATTTGGACTGGTGTATGTTCGTTCATATACTGAGTAGTGGGCTCCGTCTCATGATGGCCCAATTGATAGACACTATCTTCTTGATTAGAGATGAAGTCAAGCCCACTATTTAAGTCTTTAAAACTGTAGCTACCTAAGAGTTGAGTATTAGGATTCTTTTGTTTGAAAGGGAATATCTCTTCAAAGAATGAGACATTCCTTGACACACAAAAGGTATTTTTCTCTAGATCATAGAGCCGAAATCCCTTTTAGCCACCTGTATACCCTATAAAAACACATGGTCTCCCTCTTGCTCTAAACTTATCCTCGCCTTTGCTGTTATCATGAGCATATGCCAGACATCCAAAAACTCTCAAATTGTCATAATTAGGCTGATGTTTCATCAGAATCTCATATGGTGTCTTATTTTTAATAGCTTTGGAAAGAGTCCTATTAATCAAATATACAGCAGTGCAAATGCATTCTCCCCAAAACTTAATAGGTAACTTAGATTGGAATCTCAAAGCACGTGCCAACTCCAGAATGTGTCTGTGCTTTCTTTCAACAACACCATTTTGTTGCAGTGTGTAAACACAAGAGGTTGGCAACATAATCCCATGCTTCTCATAATATTCAACCATGTGATTAGACTGAAATTCTGCACCACTGTCTGTTCATATCTTATTGATTTCTTTCCAAATTGAGTTTCAATCATATTGAAAAATATAGGCAAATAATGAGCCACTTTAAATTTAAGCTTTATCAAATATACCTAAATTCCTCTGCTATAATCATCAACAATTGAAAGAAAATTGTGAGCTCCCATATATGATGGAGTTTTATAGGGACTCCAGATATCACAATGAATTAAATAAAAAACAAATGCTGATTTTATTGAACTGGCAGCAAAAGGCAATCTTATTTGTTTAGCTTTTATACAAGATTGACAATGGGCATCAAAACCATTAACAACATTAGATATGAGTTTAATTTGCCTAATTTTCTCATTAGAGATATGATCTAATCTTCTATGCCAGAGTTCAGAACTGTCTATCCTTTCAATAGCCATAGCTACTCTCATTTTCTTTATGGCCTCCAAGCAGTATAAGCCATTGCACTGCTTACCCAATCTAATCATGCTCTTCGAGTCTAAGTCCTGCATCACACAGAAATCCTCAAAGAATGTTAAAGAATAATTAAAGTCTTTGTTCAGCCTGCTAACAGATAGTAGATTGTATCTGAAATCTAGGCTGCTTAGCACTTGTTGTAAATCCATTCCATTTGGCAGACAAGTTTTCCCAACTCCTTTGACTGAGATGTTGTCTCCATTAGGAATCTTGACTAGTGGTCCTGAAATTCTTTCCTTTGCATGCAGTAAATTATCATTGCAAGTAATATGTTGAGTAGCCCCTGAATCAATAATCCATGAATTTTCAGAATCAATCTTACCTGTCACATTCGCCATGGGAACATTGGATTGGTTATGTGAGCTTGAAGGTGCATATGTAATTTTCAAATACTGAAGAAGTTTTGCCAACTGTGTTTGAATGGACCCATCATCTCCTTCCATGTTGGCAGCAATGAGTCTTTGATTGTTAGCACCAGGAACCCTCTCCTTCTTGCCATTATCACGTGAATTTTTGCGTTAGTAAGTGTGGTACACGAGGAGTTCATAGCATTTTTCTTGTACATGCCCAAGCTTCCCGCAATGGTTGTACTTTGGTTTTTCACCTCTACCATTTCTTCGATTATCTCCTCTGTCATCGTCTCCCTTTCTAGATTGAGATTGAAAGTTCCGTCAATTTTCAGCTCTGTCATCACTGTCTTTCTTAACTTGGGTTTGAAAAGTTATTGCTTCAGTAGTAAGAACACGATCACCTCCAAAAATTTTGCATTGCTGCTCATCCTCCGATGCCATGTGAAAGGCTTGGTTAAGAGTGGGTAAAGGGGTTAAGCTCAATATTTGGGTTTTGATGGTCCCAAATATATTGTCAAGGCCCATCAAAAAGCTATAGAGTTTCTCTTCCTCTCTCATTTCACATATCTTTTCTAGTAGCACAAGTGCATCTTGGTGTGGGAGAAATGGACTCTAGTTCATCCCACAGAGTTCGCAGCCTTGCATAGTACTGGCTTAAGGTGGTTTCGTCCTACTTGAGAAGGCTAAGGGAGCATCGGATTTCAAAAGCTCTTGGCTCACTACCCTTTCCAAACCTTTCTTTCAAGTCAATCCAGAGTTCATGTGCCATCTTTACATACTTCACGCTGCTCTTAATCTCTTTGGCCATATTGCTTTGGAGCCAACCAATAACCATCGCATTGCAACCCTTCTAGTTTTCAAGGTCTGGTGAGTTCTCAAATGGCATGGGCAGCGTTCCATCAACAAAGCTGAACTTTCGTTTAGCCAAAAGAACGTTGGTCATGGTGGCAACCCATTCACCATAGTTACCATCGTGAAGCAGTTAATATACATAAACATGCCCAGGATTATCCGAAGCGTGGATGAAGTATGGGGACATAACATCCATACCTTTGGTTTGATTCACAGTCCCATGACTTTCCGTGACCTCCTCCTCCATTAGTTTGCTAGTGCTTGTCATCATGGAAAGAAAATAGAAGATGAAAGGCAAAGGCAAAGGTCGAGGGTGCTCTGATACCATGAAAATTTTGGAGGAATTGTTTTCTATTTTCTTATTCACAATCCTCATGGAACAAGGTACATATACAAGAAAGGAAGAAAAGCATAACAAAGACAACTAAGGCTCATTCGACAATGAGCAAACAGTAAGAACAAAGAGTAATAACCAATATGTAAAAGAATACAAGAAAATGTATGTACAAAAGAAAAGTAACATGGACACAACATAGTAAAGGAAAGTGCAGATTGAAGACCCACCGAGATGAGAAAAGTTAACAATGCAGAAAGGAGCATGGTGCAATCCAGGAACCAGAGAACATGTAGTACACCATGTGAGAGTGACAAGTCATCTAACAGCATTTTCATATAAAAATTTCAAGTGGGTGTTTTGGATTTACAAAGTGGATTTCGCAAGAACTTCATAAAAATAAAGCAAATAATTGAAGTTCAGATTATGATTTTTGGTCGACCACCGTGGTTTTTTGTAAAGCTACCTTGGGTGGGTTTGCCATCAGTATAGACGTCATTTTTTGACCAAATCTTCTTACTGAATTATTGCTCAGTGGCACCAATTCTTTGGTAAAGCAACCTAGCTCCATGCCACGGACTTCCTGTATATGATATATGATTTGGGCATGCAAAACTTGGGCGGGATCATATTCTAAATTTTTCCAACGCGAGTACTCTGATTAGCCCTTTCTTTTAGGCCCGAAACATTGATTGGATTGGTGTCTGCGGTTATGGGTCAATACTGAAAATGAATGGGTAATTGAGATCAAATTAAGGATAAATCCAAGCAGGCTTACATAGTTGATCTGACGATGACTAATGCCTAAATACTGCATCTACGCCAAATTTATTCCTCACAAGAGAGTCATATATTTCTATGACGTTGCATCACAGCCTGAAAGCTTGGTATAGTGCTCCCATACTACACATCTAACCCACGCTCCATGGCAAAAACTTATGATGACTATCATCATCGACAATTATTCTAGAAACGTAGTTGCGGAAGATCGAAAACTATGTGGTTATCCATGACTCAGTCTTTTCACATTTACCACTCCAAAAGGCAAAGGCACGAGGTATGCAAAACTAACTATCTTGTTCTTAGGTAAACCCGGCCAAAAGGAACACGTCCTTCCAAGATTTTACAATTACAAATATGAAAACAAATTATTTTAGATGCAATGGAATGAAAGTTAGATATTTGTTATTTCGTCAGATTTTTTTTTTTGTTTATTTAAAAAACATTTTAGGCTGAACACAACAGCTTTAAGTTTCATTTTAAATGCAATAAAATCCAGGAGTTGAGAAAGGAATAGAGATATTGGGGATTTACAAAAAAATTCTGTTATAAGAAATAATTTTGTCATTAATGACAAAAGAAAATAAATGGTTATGTACTTCATAATCGTTTCTACCTCCGAGGACTCGTGGAAAAGAGTACATTTAGGACTTGATGATTCAAGAATGATATTGCATTAAGCTAACAAGGATAGAATTAAAAAATTACAATTCTACGTGGACCAGTCTCTTCACTTCACTCAAAGCACTCCTACATGAAAAGTAAAAAGAATATAGTTGACAATGCTTTGATGGGATTTGGATCCCTTAATGAACAAGATAGACGGTGTTACCTGACAACTATTGGATGGGGGAGGAGAAGACAGTCCAGGTAGGAACAAGTAACATGAATAATCTATCATGATTATCTATATTAATATGATCTCTCCTCATGTATATGAAAAGATTCACTTTGATGACACTACAATCGGCATTAATGGGAACATGTTAAAATGACAAGAAAAACAATGTACCGCACAATCGCACGGCCTGCCAAAACTTGAGGGTGCTGGATCGGAAAACAAGTATTCTGCTTTGTCAAGGATTAGAAGGTAACAATCACGATCGCCTTTTTAGCCGACCAAGGAAGAAAAAACATGAAAGTTGACTAGGTGGACGCAATAAAGGAAATTACAGTTACAATAGCACTTAGGTGTCACAAGTTTTCTTTCAAGACTTTCCACTCTACCAAATTCACACCACATGGGTATGAGGTTTCACATTCTTACTCCTTCATATGCACCCATTTTAGTTTTTTGTTTATTTCGCCTGAATTAAATGTTTTAATTAAACTACACTACCCATAATAATTTGTTATTTATGCTGACCACTTATCATTTCAATCAATTACTTATCAATGAAATTTACTAATCATTTAACTAAACTACTGAATAACTCGATGTTAACTCATTTTGTCAGAACTGTTATCGTGCCACTGACCCAATTGTATTCTAGAATTGGACCAAAGTAATCACATAATTAACAATGACTTTCAACCCTTCAAATCACATCAACTGAATACCGGACAATTACAAGAGAGATAGGCGCGGTGATTTAGCCATAGAATAAGAGACTAATAATTAAAGCCAGAGATCAAGGCACGTTCTGTGCCCATAACCTCACATCAGAACATTTGAATGATAAAGAAACCAATGATTCTTAGTTCACATCAAATCCAAAATATGCAATCATATCTAACCTACGTATTAATAAAAATTCCGCAACCAATATGACATGACATAATAACACAATGAAATCTTGTGGAGCCTCAAGTAGGGATATGAAACTTACCTACATAAAAATCTACATCCCTGCTAAACTACCTTGAGATTTCCAACAACGTTTCTGTTTGGCTTTCTTTGTGAACCACTAAATTATGAAAAACCAAAAAGGAAAAGAAGAGAACAAGAGTTCCTTTCCAAAGTGTGCAATGTCCGACACGTTGGGTTAGGCATTACAAAAAAAGATAGCTGCAATGCAATCAAAGGGACAAGAAGCAAGGGGGTAAGAAAACTTCCACAATTTCCAGACAGAATCTTTGCCATTTGAATCCTTGGCAAATGTAGGTCTATACTCTAAAATAATCCAAATTAGCCCAAACCAGAAATAACCAAACAAGGAGAACAGATATCATACCTCAGTTTGTCATGCAACCCAGGATTTTTCCAGGGAACAAATCACTTAGTCCTTTGCACGGGGCCTATTATTTTGAGACTACTTATCCAGCATCATAAGCACGCATTAAATTTATTCACATATCTTTATAATATGAACACATAAGAACAGCTTATTGGACCCCAAAAAAGCCTACTACTTTTCTTAAGCTAAATGAAAATATATTAAAAACAACTCATTCAATATGCTGTTTCAAATTTATGTAAATGCGTATTTGAAATGCACTAATCATGAGTACTTATTTTAATAACTTGCTAACTGAAAAAATCCTAGAAAACTGAGTTTGAAAAGAAAGCAATTAAGTGATAGAATGGCAATTCTCAGCATGCACAAACAATGATGGGTGGGAAGATCTATCTTTAATCTTTTTAATGCAGAAGAATCAGACGTAAAATAATTATTTCCATAAGCATCTTATATGGAAGATCAGGGCAAACATTACTCTTACATAGAAGTAATCAAGCCTGCTAAACATAGATAGTCATTATATGTTTTAACACAAACATATGCAAAAGAATATGATTAGATTAAGCAGACACACTCAAGTATTTGAAATAGAAGAATGCACCTTATACACCAAAAAGAAAGCACATCATTTGTTTGAAACTCAGAAATTTCCGAGAAACTTCAATCTGAAAACATTATTATGATACAAAAACATTCTTATTACACCAATATAGACATCAACCGTCTTAAAAATTGTTAGTCTGATAAGTTCTCTTCAATGGTCACCAAACCATCATATAGTAGAACATTTTATCCAATGTTGATCACCAAACCATCATATAGTAGAATATTTTATCTTAGTATTTTAAATACATAATAGTGTACCTAATTCACAGCAGTTTTGGTTTGAGTCAAATGCAACTTCATGTGGCATCTATAAATAGTTAGATTCAAATTAACTAGAAATAATGTAAATATATTTATAAAATTTGCATCACAGATGGCCATGTGAACCCTAAATTATAGCCCATAGGTATCCTTATACAACTCCCCTCAGGCAAGCAATTATGAAATATTAACAGTTTTCTGTTTCAGTTAGGAAAAAGGGTTGTTCAGCATTCTTATTATACAACATGTAGAACCCTTTGCGTTTTCACCTCAGATCAAAAGCTGAATATGAAGTCTTTACAAGATAATTTCAAAAACCTCTTCAGGGATTATGCTATCTCCACAAGACCATCAGAATTTGATATAAATATTTGATGCTATGTATCATATAGTCCTCTCAAAGCTACTCTTTGTATGTCACTTTTCACATGAATTTTCAATTAACAGGACTGTTTTTAATTTTGAAGATTTTAATTCATCTTAGTACATTAAAGTCCTATCACGTCATTCACTATTCTCAAATCAACCAACCAAACAGGACCAAGAAGATTGATTGGCTTGGAATGGATTTGTTACTATAAGAACCTCTGGTTTGGTTTCATTCTGAAGTTTTACAGACTAGTTAGACTGATATGGTTATTTTACCAAACCGGCAGAGGCCTTTCATTTCTGCTCCAAATATCACACAGCTCACGAAAGATGTTTTATAAATTTACGGCTTCTGTTCTGAAATGAAAGCGGAAAGTAGCACGAACTAGCTTAAGCACCAGAAACACAATGAGATATATCGCATTAGAGACGTGTGGCAGCTACTCTTATTGGCATATAGTTGAATTTTAATCCTAAAAGTGTCAAAACTATTTATAAATTGAAACACTAGCATTAAAATACGTTAATCTCAAATATGCATCAGAAGTCTTAAACTCGAATGCTCGAATGATATAATTGTTAGTTTTTGCCCCCGGGATTTTCATAATTAAAGCCTGAATTCATCTTCGAATTAATTATTGGTTAAATCTCATGCCAAATAAATATCAAATCTAAACAAGGAAAACCTATCAGAAAATATTAATACTTTCTTAAATTCAGAGTCAAAAATTTTATGCATCAGCATCTAGATTAGCATCAATCAAGGTTCCCGTATATCGCCAATAAACTACCAAATCGAAAATATTCGGATCTAATTAACTGGAATTCGAAAACGATAAAAATCCTAACTATAAAAACCCCGACCTGAGATCTGAGCAAGACTGGCCGGAAAACACGAGATCCATGCAAAGCTTCACCGCGGTCTCCGATTCAGTTGATGCAAGGCGGGATCCAATTCGCCGCCGGGAAGGCAACCGTCCATTATGCGCCACCTAGCGCGAGAGTTGGAGCAGAATCGGTTCCCGACCTGCACCAAGCGAATTAGAGACCGCATGGTGAGTGAACCATCATCATCGTCATCCCCAACGACCAAACACACTACTCCCTCTCTCAATCCATTTCCACGAGACGAGAGCGCTCATAAAGCTAACCCAACCCTACGAAGTGAACGGGAGGATGTTGGGTTAGCCGATGTTTATTTATAAAGAGAACAGACGAGTCTGACGCTGACGCGTGGCGGTTACACACCAGTGAGGCTTGATGCACTTTAGGTTATCAAAGCCCAACGGGCACAAAAGGCAAGTGGTTTTTTATTCCAACAGTGAAAGGCTGTTGATGGGAAATTAGTCGTGGATTTGGAAGAAACTACGAAACGTGCCATTCAGTTATTATCATATTAAGTGGTCTTTTGCTACAGTGAGTGCTCGTGTTTGGGCGGATATGATCTCATTATTTTTTTTTAAAAATGATAATTTTTTTATAAGAAAAAAATATTATAAAAAATAAAAAAATTTAAATAAAATATAAATAAATTTTAATTTATAAAAAATTAATATTAATTTAACAAAAAAATTATTTTTAAATAATAAGGTTAAATTTTTAAATAAATAAGATTTTTTTAAAACTTAATGATATTTTATTTAAATTTTTCTTCAATATTAATTTAATGAAAAAAATTTAAAAATAAGATTAAATTTTTAAAATATATTAATTTTGTTTTAAAATTTATTAATATTTTATTTAAATTTTTTTAATTTTTTATAATGTTATTTTTTTATAAGAAAATAACAAAAAAAAAAAGATAAGATCGTGCTGCGAATGCAACGTGTCCTTGAAACTGAGACTCTGTGGGGCCGTGGGATCTCCCGGTTGGAATTATTAACACGAGGTTCGTGAAATATTTGGAGAAAATTACTTTGGTTTTGTTTTTAAAATTTTTTTTGTTTTGAAAGAATAAAAAAATGTATTTTGATTAATTATTTTAAAAAATAATAATTAAAAAACTAAAAATGAAAAATAATTTTTTTATGTTTTAATTTGTTTTTATCATTTATTTTTTAAAATATATAAAAAATAATTAATAAAAAATATTTTTATTCAAATAAATTTTTATTTTTTATTTTATAAAATTATTTTTAAAAACTGTTTTAAAAATTAATAAAATAAAAATCATTCTAAATAGTTCTAGTGTTTTAAGCGTTAAATTTTATAGAATGTTTTAGAGTATTAAATTTTTAATTAATGTCAAATATTTTTTTATAAATATAATTATTTAGTTATAAAAATAATTAATTTATTATAATTAAAGATTAATAATTTTTTTATAATCAAATAATTATTATTATAAAAAAAATAAAAAAGAAGTGAATAATATTTAACACCAATTAAAAGTTTAATGTATATAAGATAATTTGATATTTTATGAGATACTAAATAATAATTTTTTAAATATTTTTGGACAAAATTAGTTTATATTATTTTTATAAATTTAATAATAAAAAACTTATTGAAACACGTACTATACCATGTTTATATTTATTGTTGATAGGATCCCTTCATATATTTTTTAAAAATTAGATACTTTCGGCGGCACGGGCTTTAGTCCTATACGGGTTTGTCGTGAGTTACGAAGGGACACGTTATTTTGTTGTTATGGTTTTGTGTTCGGCACGTTGTAGTGCTATAAACAGTTACAATACATTCTACACGTATATGAATGTATTTAAATAAAAAATCATTTTTGTTAGCTTGGATACACAATTAATACTACTTAGAATAGGTGCACATATCATTTTTTCTTATTTTAAAAAAAAATATTTTCTTAAAAAATTATATTAACTTGTAGTTATTTTTATGTTGTGAATAAATAAATTAAAATAACTTAGTAATATTTCTTATAATTAATAATATTAATATTTCATATAAATAGATTATATATATTTTTTAAAGAATATAATATAAATATTTAATATTTTAATAAAATATAAATTTATGTAAAATTCTATTTATTTGTGTTATATATATTTTATATTTGATGTCTTCTTTCGTGTTGGATCATGTATCTTGTCCGTCATCCGTAAGTTCAATTCGGCGATTAATAAAACAAATGTTACATAAGTTTAATTACATCAAAAACTTAATATTTAATTTAAATTTGAGAATACAATGAGATTAAAAGAGGAAAAAGTGTAACGCATTCTTATTAAAGTTTAAAATTCTAACTCTTCTTTAATTTATTTCTCTTTAATGTTAATGAATGACATTAAAGATTCACACAAAAGATGCAAATCGACTGATAAAAGTAAAACACAAGCTAATGAGCTGACATAAATTAATTTTTAAAATTGACACGTGTTTTGTATTTGCGTTTAATTTCATGCTGCTCCAAATCTTAATTATTGGAGTTTCAATTTTGAGATCGATACTTACAAAATTTCTTTTAAATATATCTGGGCGTTCTTAAAATTGTCCAACTATCCTTACCAATGTTTGAATGTATTTATACTTTTAAGGTAATTTAAATAAAAATATTAATTTTAAAAAATAAATATTTAATATATAGATATAATTATGTAAAAGTAATTTTATTAAATAAACAAATTTATTGTGTTTTGATATAAAAACATATAAATATATTTGTGCAAATAAAATATTTAAAAATATTTTTATATTGTATTTAAATTTTAAAAATAATTTTTATTGTTAAAATTAAAATTATAAAATATTATTACAAATTCTTATTTTTATACATATAAATTTTAAAATAAAATTTATTATTATAATTTTATAAAAAGTATAAAAAAAAGAAAAAAGTGTACATGAAATATATATGATTAAAAATATATGAACAGTATTAAGATATTTTTTATACTAAATTTTTTTTTTCATTCAAAATTACGTGTAGTAAAAAAATTGTTTAAAATTATTACTTTTTAATTTTTTTTTTAAAAAAACACTTTTTACTAGTTGCAAGTACCCAAAATGTCTAATTTTTTTTTAAAAAAACTACTTTGGGAAAAGCATTTTCCAAAATATGTAAAAAATTTATTTCAGAAAAGCTTTTAAGTGGGGCAATATAATAATGCATTAGAATTATTAGAACTTTATTTGTCAAAAAGAGAAGGCATGCTTCCATGTCCCAAGTGATTTGTGCAACTAGTTCATTTTTTATATTAAGATATTTATGAAATTTACATTTCTCAGTGCTTAATCTCATATTTTAGCCTTAATCAGGGATGGATTTAGGGAGGGCAAGCCCCTGTGGCCCCTTCCTCCTCCAAATTTTTATTAATTATACAAGGAGTAAGTGTTGTGAGGGAATAGAGGTCGGGACTAAGTAAATTTTATTTGTCCTTTTTTTAATTTTTAATTTTAATATTTTGAGGTAATAAATAACTTTATTTGATTTTTTTTTTTTTAAGATTTTTCTTTGTAGTTAGGTTCCTTCTTTCTTGTTATTTTTTATTTTATTTTTTCTATCTTGACTTTTGTTTGAGATTTATCTAACTTTAACTTATTTTTTGACATTCAGTGTTCATTTAAAAACTTATTTGCTACCAGTCTATCAATAAATTATATATTTATAACAAATCAACTATTTTGTTAATTTTAATTAAAATAACTTTTAAAAAATAAATTATTAGTGAAACTTATTTGTGTCACCTAAAATAACTTTTAAATTGGCCTCTTATATTGAGAGATTATTTTCATTTATAAAATTTGTTAAAAATAGACTCAAAAATAAGTTAAAAGATGAATTTCTATCTAATTATTTATTTTGTGATTTCTAGACCCATCGTGGCTTTAATTATATTGTCCATTTTTACATGCATGCTTTTGTTTTTAAACATCATCTAGAATAAAAGAATTTTAATTATAAATGAGATATAAAAATGTTGAGAGTAGAAAGAGCGAGAATATTTAAGGTAGGGATCCAATTTATTGACATTAAGCTCTAAGCTTTTTATCATCGATATTGAACTAGTGGTGTGATGTGAATTATTAATTTATTAAGAGTGAATTAACAATTTAATCTTTTAATATTGAAACGTCTCAATTTAGTTATTTTATTATATATAGTATATAAAAAAATTAACGTGACATTGACAAAAATCCATTTGACATATCAGCAATGTGTTATGTTAGATATCGTTTGTGCCATATCAACTTTTTCGTTTGTTAGATATAACAGAGAAACCAAAGTAAGATGACTTGCATATTTAAGTAATTAAATTGAGACGTTTCAACTTTAAAGAATTAAATTGAGAGGATTTACATCTTTGAGGAGTTAAAATGTTAATTCACTCATTTATTAATAAAAATAAATTTATTTAAAAATTTAAAATATAACATGTAAAGGACAAGAAAAAGAATATTAGATTTGCAAATAATAAATTGAATTTTATTAATTTATTCTATGTAATATTTTCATCGCCTACTTGTTTGATAAACTTTTTGACGTTTTGAACACATAAAACAAAACCCATTAAATTTAATCCAGTTTATGCACTATACGTGGGTGGATATTCTTTTAATCTACCATTAATTTATGTTTCCAAAAGTTTATAAGTGGGAAAGTGAAAGATTAATTATTTATGTCCTTGCTTTCTATATTTGAAGGTGTTGGGTGACGGTATATGAACTTTAATAAGATTCCCTTGGAACTTCTTCTGTCCAATCTTTTCTCACTGCCTCCAATAATTGATTACCATAGTTTTCTTTCTTTATGCTCTCTAGATATTTCTTTCTTGTTTCTTCTTCAAACCTCAGACTACCAGTACCCACCACCTAATCTGCTCTGTAGAATTAATTATTTTATAATATTTTAAATTTTTTCATATTTTATAAAATTTATTTATTTTCTTAATATTAAATCTTATGACACCTTATTTTAAAATACAATTTATCAAATTTTTTATAATGCTGATAATGTTTAATTGTTAGTAATATTGATAGTTGGATAAAAATATTATTTATTTAATCCTTCCTAATAATATTAATTAGACAAAATATTAGAAAACTAAATTTATAAACATATTAGATATTGTTTGATGAACATGAAAGAAGCATCATAAGCCAAAAGGTGTACATTGTGGCCTAAAACAGTGGTCAAAGGCCAACTCTGCAGTGTGCAGTAAAAAAGAAGAAGGTAGGTAGAGTCATTATTTGAAACTTGAAAGGCTAGCTTAGGTACAGTCTGAGGTTGATGAATTATTTCCATTATTGTTAGCAAGGACTAAGGATCCTAGAGGAAGATAAGGTAAAAGGGTGTGAAGGGACCCAACTACGCCTGAATTGTAACCTCCCTCTAATGATAACTGTCATTGACATGGTGTTGTGTTCTTTTGTCCGGGGAAGCCTCTATTTGCAGATGCACCAGGCATCTCAGGAACAAAAGGTCCAGCAACCTAGCCCCTGTCTGTAACTTTATCAGCATCATTATCATGTCTTCAGGGCGTAATGGTCACAACCCATGTAAAAAACAGAGTAAAAGAGAGGTGAAAAAGAGAATAATAGAGAAAGAGGTGAAAAGAAAAAAGAAACTTTTCATTCTCGCTTACTTTCGTCTTCTTGGTGACATTTTATTGATTACCAAATTCACTATCCTTGACGAATATTACCTCAAAAGTGAAAACACGGTAATGACCAAAACTCACTAGTGGGTCGTTGCTGCATATTCCCTCTCTGCACCTTCCTTTTTGGATGAGTGAGATATTTCTTCTACTTTATGACCCTTCTCACCATATCCAACTTCAATTGGCTGTAATTCTAGATTCCACGACCAGACATAAATCTTCAATTGAAAGTGACACGCAATCTGACTGTCTTCGAGGTTGATATATGTATTTTCAGCAAGAAAACCACTGATCAATTCCCTTCCATTGGATGCTGGACCACCTGACTGAAAAACCCATCAGATAAAACTTTGGAAATTTGCTTTGAAACACAAGTAAAAACCATAACGTCAATCACATTCAAAGAATTTACATTAAAATTAGAGGGATTTCTTCTCCAAATGTACAAATTTTATCCAGTAAAGTTTACACAATCATGGAGTTTACTAGAACTATCCAACCAGTTTATGGGCGGGAGTAGTCAATGTATGACTCTCACTTGTGCAATTGTAAAACCACGTGTGCTTACTGCATTTAACAAAGTGGTTTAGACGCTGCTTTCTTGAAGATCCACCACACAATGTGTGCTTACATGAGGAAATGATTTGAACCTTTCTCTTTCATGTTCAAGCTAGGGAGTTATGAAACTTCATAGATAGCCAGAAGAATAGACTTGCAGTAGGCAATTTCCCTTATCTAGGCCACATGGGGTAACGTCACAGCAAGGGGTACTAATGGTCCATCACATTCCCAGCTTATTCATATTCTTACGAAAAACTGTTGGAAGTCACTTTCATGGCAGAACCATCCAATGTGTTCGTGTAAGCCAGCGCAGTGACAAGTCTGTCTCTTCATTCTTGTGTCCTTGAGAGTAAAGGGGAAAGGTAGCATTCCCTTATTCTACTCACCTACTGCTGCTACAGTGGTGGTAAAACTCATAATTACTAAGTACAGTTCAACTATATATAACTCCCACTAGATAATGCTTTTCCATTCAAAGCTAATAGGGCATAAGAATATATCCTAAAAGTGAAGTAGGTTGTGCATAACTAGAATGCTTTCACCTTTCAGGGTAAGTGCAAAGAGGCACATAAGTCAATGTTATTTGGATTGGTCATCAAAATTCCTTCATCCTCTCCTTTCATGGAAACTTGTCCCAAA
The DNA here is from genome assembly GCA_034509205.1 of Ceratonia siliqua. NCBI lineage: Eukaryota > Viridiplantae > Streptophyta > Magnoliopsida > Fabales > Fabaceae > Ceratonia > Ceratonia siliqua. Next base: position 60,395 of record JASKGM010033335.1, read on the forward strand.
ACAGAGCACAGACATCAATTGAAGTCTAGATAGGCATATGCTTGAGGAAAAGCTAGCTAACGCCAAATTATGTGTGCCTTCCCCAGCCCCTACCGAAATAGGTCATTGTCATGACAGATCACTAAGAGAACAAGTAAATAAACCATTATAGGTATTGGTCCTGGGAGCACCATCCACTTTTAATACAATATTGGGTGGAAAGTGACAGGAGTGGCAATGTGGCATGGAATGATCTGGCATGAAATATATGCTTTTAACGGTAGTTAAACCTTCTCCACATTCTCATGTTGCTTTTTCTAAGCCTACCATTGAAAACCTAAAGGTGCAATGCAACTATACTTTTTTTCATAATAGAACAATCAAGGAAGGGTATTCTGCATGGGACCCTAACCTCAACTTTGTTCGAATAGTCAAGTCCCAGCCAAACATGTGTCATAAGCTAATGGAAATGCCAAAACCTTTAGGATAGATTAAAAAAAACCCTTCCTGAATTGATAAACTATTATGTTGTTGGCTGGGAACAATTCTGAAATTCTATCCTGCACAATATTGGATAGAACCCAGCACTACTGCTGTCCAAAGTATTACCTAGTAAAATATCAAAGGAGAAACATAATCAAATCAAAGTTATAAAATTTCGAAGACACTTACTGAACTCTCAAAAGGGGCAAAAGCTGAATTACAATCTGTCTCCCATGTTTGGATTGTGGAAAATGAAAAACAGAAATTATTAAAACATCAGTCATATTACAGATATTCCCTATGTACAAGCTAATAAGAAGCATACATCACAACAAACCGACTAATAATTCACAGCATACCGCACGTGATAGAACACCACAACCGAAGAGGAAAGTAATGTCAAGCTAGGAAAAGAAAAGACCAACCCGGCTCATTGTTCCGTCTAGAAGACTTAACAGAGCTGGAGCTAACATATAGGCAACCCTTGGTAGGGTAGGGTAGGTTAAAGTACCAAGAATAAACCAATTGAAGCTTAATAAAGCAACTGCATCAGACGCAGGTTTGTTCTTAATGGTGGAGAAAAACCAAACCACACTCCACAAGGACATGCCGACTACAGTGAAGAGAGCTACCACCAGAGGCATGCAGGGGTCTTCAGCTTCCCATACAATCACTCCGACTACAAGTGACAAAATAGCACTGAAAAGTGACTGTGAAAGTGCAGCACCCCGACGATGATCAAGTACTTCAATCATTTTTACTTCTTTTGAGATTGTTTCAGGTCTAACTGGGACAAGAGTCCTAGATTTTGATCCAGTTTTCAAGAGTTTGAGCAACTCCGTTCTTTCATCTTCCCAAATATCTTTGGGCATAAGCAGGTTTTGGAGGGCAATTCCACTCCCACTATAACTGGATTTCCATGACGGGACAGAATGAGGAATGTCATAGTTGTTGTCACCAACGTTTTGGCCATTGTCAGTGTCGTCTTGGTCTTTAGAGCTCCAGTACCCCTTGCCCTGAATTTCTTTGAGCCTTACATTTTCATTTGTCAGATCCCTTAACTGTAAACGACACGTAAGTATCAGAGCAATAAATCAGGAAATGCTTGCTGCATATAGAAATATTAATGGAAAATAAAATCCCACTGGACAAAGCATGCAGAAAAGTGGTAAAGTAATTCA
>JASKGM010033336.1:0-24893 GCA_034509205.1 Ceratonia siliqua
ATTAGAATGTGATTTCAAAAGATTGGCCCAAAATGTAATCTAAAAGAAATTCAAATCAAAATCAAAATTTTGAAGCTCAAAAAAAAAAATGCTTCAAGAATTTGAACTCAATTGTGATATCTGGAATGAACTCCCTTTTTTGAAAGGGAATTCTTAAAGCTCCCTGAAAAATGTTTTAACTGGGCCATTGAAACCCAATAAGTTTATGTGGTTCTTTTTTTTTTTATATTCTAAATGAAAACTCATATATTGATTCCTTGAATTTTAATTTTAACATCCTTCACTGGTTTTAAAAGACCTTTTGAGTTTAGAATTTCACATTATCAGCCTAACCATTAACGTTTTGGGGCTTAGACAATTTTTCAAAAGAGACCTTAATATTAGGGGTCTTTGGAACCTAGCCTACATGAAAATATGAGTAATGGTTGCAAGTAGGTATGCGAGAGGAAAGTAATAAGTCTATGGTTCTCTTTATCAACCAAAGTCACACACAGAATGAGAAGGGAAAAGGATGAGAAGAAAAACTGATAATAATAAACAGAATAAAATAATAAACTACAGAATAAATAAATAGATAACCAAATAAAATGGAACAACATTACAAGTCAGTAAACTGAGGTGCTACAAATTTAGGGAAAACGTAGAAGAATTCAATTACGCGCAATTTGACAAATGAATTAAGGTATAAGGAAATGGAATTCTTCTAATAACTATACACATCAAATACATGAACCATGCTAAAGTGGAATCACACAACAAGCAAATGAACATCAGCAAGCTCAAAGTCAGAGGGTTTGGTATTGATGATAATTTGATCTAAATTAATCAACGTAAGAAACAATCCCCCATCCCACAAAATTCATTAAAAAAAATGAATGGATTTCTTTTTTTTTCTAAAAAAAAGTTAAATGTGCAGACAATTCCATCCTTTCTCACTACTCTATACATGGTAGAAACATCCCAAGTAATCCCTCATACCCCAGGTGAATTCGTGACACTATGCTGAATTAATAGTTTTGCCTAATCCCAAAACCCCTTGCTGAGTTTGCCAAAAAAAAAACAGTGGGATCACTTCCAGATTCGGAACAGGGAAATTATTTTATTCGAAGATAAGATAAATAAAAAATAATAATAATAATAATGAAATAATCTGGGTTTGCCAGGGATTGCAGAAAACAACTTCCACAAAGAAGATTTTTCACTTAAACTTTACTAGAATTCGTTTCAAGGCAAATTGAATGAAGAATCATCTCGTCCCCCAGAAGGACTTCATCCCCTTTTAAAATGAAGTTCTAAATCATCAACAGAAAGCCTCCTTGACACAAATTCCATGGATATTAAATCATGGAATACGCTATTTATCATAGCTCTATCAACACCAATCGCATGCAAAATGATGGAAAGAAATTTACCTGTGCTGAACTCGGCAAGAAATCACTTCCTTTTTTCCTCAAGGGTTTTCTTAGTTCTGAGTCCCTCTCTCCCTTGCTGATGCTCTCGGGTTGACTCTTCTCCTCGGCCCTCGGTTATCCAGGAATTCTTTGTTGGCTCCCCCTTTTCGCTATCCCCATTTTGATTTCCCCTTTCTCCTCTTATAACCTAAAGAGGAGACCAAATCCCATGCCCTCCACAAGAATCCCACCAACAGGGCATCATCGTCAGGAACAGTACGCTGTCTCCTTTGTCACCCATGAGACCAGCACGAACAGTAGGTGGGTCGCCGTAAATCAGGGCAGAAGTGGAGGGGACCAGCGTGAGGGAGAAGGGGCATGGATCAGGAGCTTGACAGAGATTCATGAGAAGTGAGGAGTAGATGGGGAAAGGGAAAGTGACAGATGGGGAAAAGGGAAAGATGGCATGGACGTGGGGTGGTTAACCGGGTCCTGGGCTTGGAGTTGGTGGTGTTGGGTGTGGGCCAAGGCATTGGACCGGGTTGAGGGTTATTGGGCTGAGTGAGTGTGCTGGACTCTGATTTTTTTTTTTTGTGTAACACTTATTGGGTGGCAAAAATGGCCCATTGGGCTCTTTTCTCCTTTTTTTTTGTTATCTTTTTTTCTTTTTCTTTTTTACTTTCATTTTAATTGCTTATTCTTTTATTTTTATATGTATTTTGTTTATTTTATATAATAATAATTTTATTTTTTTTATTTTTTTTTAGTTGTCATCATGTACCATTTTGTTTTCTCTTTGTAGAATTTTTTTATTTTATTTTTTTTCTATCTTCTATTTATTATTATTATTATTATTGTCTTTATTAATCTCATAATTAAAAGGGGTACCCAGACAAAATCAGGTGTTTACAATCGTGCTCTATCTGATGTCATTAGTAATATCTCTCCCTTCGGATGCCTTTATGGTTCTCCTCCTTATTACACTTCTCTCAGAGCCTTTAGTTCTCTTGCTTTATTTTACTTCAACCCCATGAATACACTAAACTTGAACCTCATGCTCGCATATGTTGCATTTTCAGTTATGGAATTGAACATAAGAGTTACCGCTATTGGGATCCCATATTATAGTGACTTATCATTTCTCATGTTATGTTCAGGGAACATGTTATGTTTTCATTGAAGTTCCAATTCAAGTTCATTCCCTCCACACAAGTTCCTAATGATCTTAATGCATGTTCTTCTGGTGAGCTCTCTAATGATTCTGACACTACTCTCAACTCATGATGATGTCCAGCCTATTGGTACTGCACTAGACATTTCTCCTCCTAGTCATGTTAGTACTGCACCAAATGATCTTCTTCTCAGTCGCCTTACTATCTTTGCGGTTATGATTGTTTTTTTATCATGCTTCAATTACATGAGCCTCTACCCTATAAAGGAGTTTCCATTAACCGTCGTTTGCAGCAAGTTGTGCAAGCAGAATTACAGGCTTTAGAGAAATCTCATACTTGGGATTTGATCTTCCTCATGATAAAACTCTTGTAGGATGCAAATGGATTTATAAAATCAAGACACATTATGATCGGTCCATTTAGTGATACAAAGCCTGTCTTGTTGCCAGGGTTTTACATAGAAGTATGGCATTGACTATAAGGAGACCTTTTCTCCTGTGGCACATCTTACTTCTGTTACTGGTACCAATCAAAATTAATCTCACACCATTGAACAATTTTTTATAACATTAATTTCTTATAAAATCCAAAGTTACATTAGAAGTTCTTATCATGAATATCATACTCACAAAATTTTGCATTAATCTATGTTCTATATCCCATCAATATTAAATATACTATATAATATTCAAACATAAATATAAATTATTTGTAGGGGTGTTTAACAATTTGAGTCCAATTGTGAAATCTCCCAAACCAAACCAAACCGCACTTAAACTGAAACAAACCACAAGTCTAACAGTTTAGTTTGGTTTTCATTCTTGCAAAACTGTGGTATAAGCCAAACCAAACCGTATCTTTAAAATAAATTAACCCTAGTCCCTTATCTTCTAATTCTTCTTCATGAAAGACATAGACAAATGCCATTGTTGAGCTTGAAAACCCCTTCATCTTTAGGGGTGTCAATATGGGCTAGCCCCAGCCCACATTAGCCCCCCAAAATGTGGGCTAGCCCATATTTTATAAAGGCTTGCAAAACCCCAACCCACCTAGCCCTTAAAAGCCCATGGTCCACCACTTTTTTTTTCTATATATATAAATTGCTATATCTACTAGTACACTTCATTTGTTCTAGTAATGAAGTACCTAGAAATTTCAGAGGCTACAAAAATTAGATAAAAAACATGGAGACTAGAAGAACATATCTCAAAATCCAAATACTTGCACAAAAACTTTCTTTTCTTACAACACATAAAATATGCAATTTCATTTGACATATATTAGCTTGATCACAGATTCACAAGAAAGACGTTACATGTCAACTATAAAAATTTGAATCTTTTGCTGTCTTTCATGCACTTGGCATCAATAATCACACTATAAAAACTCCAACAGCATACATCATAAGCATTCTAAATCAAACTTACTCTACCGGTTTTCCTAAACTAAAATTTAAGGATTGTGCCACCTTAATCCTTGCATTTCCACTACTCCTTCATGATTTGATTTCTAAAGGTACATAGTTTCCTTACAATTATTAAATGCCTAAATCCTAAATGAAAATGAAGAGAACTAAAGACTTTACTCAATTTTGAAACAGATAACTAAAGACTTTACTCAATTTTGAAACAGATAACAGTGACATTAGACTTGATACACGAGAAGATTACCTTTAGAACTAAAACTCTTATCAAATAATTGATTTCAAAATCACCCTTTTAATATGTTTTATGTTCATATGATTCAATTAATCAATGTTGAACACTAAATCAACAACGTCAGCAAATTATTTTGCAGCCCAAACTGCACTTTAAACCCCATAGCTTCAACCAAGCCTTATCAAACGATAAAATAATAAAGGAAAAAAAATTCAATATCATACCAATCCCTCAAAAGGAGAAAGACCCAAAAGGAACCAGAATCAAGAAAACTTAAGGCTTCGTGGTGGTTGAGAGTGAGGAGTTTATCGTCGTTGAGTCGAGGAGGCAAGGACGCAAGAGGAGTCTCGAGGAGGCAAAATGCGACTTTAGCGGCTGAGAGTGAGAAGTTAGGGCTTTGTGGCAATTTACGGTGCTACGCCATTTATCGGCCGTCGGCAGAACTGAAGAGAGTATTTGTAGACATTGAGGAGGCGATGGGGGCCGAGAGGAGTGACTCGAGGACGACGAGGAGGCAAAACGTTTCAACAGAAAGAGTGAGGACCTATGTGGATGTGAGTTTAACCGAGTAAAATTTTGAGGGGGCAAAAAACAATTATTTTTTTGGTAACAGGCCCATAAGGCTAGCCCAACCCTAACCAAGTCCAGGCCTCCAATCATGGGGACTAGCCCACATAGGCATAGTGGGAATATAGGCTACTAAAACAGAAGCCGGCCTAACCCATATTGACACCTCTACTCATCTTCTCCTTCATTTATCTCTCTCTCTATATATATATATCTCTCTAAAACAACAAACACATAGAAGAATATTTATAGACTATGTGAGAAGGAAGAACATATAGGATAGTGTTTAGATTGCTAGAAAATATGGGAAAGATGGAAAGCTTGAGAGATCACAAAAATCAGAAAGGAAAACACAGAGAGTACTCTATGATGAACCAAGATTGGTTTGCTGCTAAAGAATGAATATAAATGGGGAAGAGAGAGATTTTGTATAAAGCTAGGGAGATTCATTGGTTGCATTTTCAACTTTCAAACCATTTTTTCTCTCTCACTCTCTCTTTGTTCTATTTCTCTTTCCTCCTCCACTTGCTCCCATGGCTGCTTACCCGGTGGCTAATTTCTTGTGATGAATATCAATTAAGGAACTTCTCATTATGTGAGCCAAATTAAAACTCAAAAATTCAAAAGTCATTGTCTCATCTGAAACAAACTTTTTAATTGAAGAGGGTGAAATGGATGTCTTCTTCGTTGGCTAGTGGGCTTTCCTCACCTGGGTGTTCTTGAAACTATTTTGCTTCTTTGTTTGTCAATTATATATGTTTTATTTGTACAAACCAACAAACCGAACCAAACCAATCATTATCGATTTGGTTTGGTTCGATTCCTGTTTGTAAATTCTCTCAAACTGAACCAAATCAAACTGCATTTTTCATGGTTGGTTCGATCAGAAGTTTGGCCCAAAACTAAACCAAACCGCACCGCGAACACTTCTATTTATTTGATCCCATATTTTTATTATTATTATTCAATTTTTTAATATTTGGCATGCAAAATGAACACGATAATTAGTTTTAAATCAACAATTGGATAAATAAAAATTACATCCTATAATATAAAATTGAGAAGTATAACTATAAGTATGTGTCAATTCTTACGCCGGTGTCAATTAGTCATTATTAAATTATGTCAGATTCATCCCAACTTTTTATATATAAACTCCTTTGGTTCATAATTTTTCCTTCTCTACTTTTTTGGTGTTTTTGAACTTTCAATTTCTTTTCTTTTTTTAATATAACTTTAATTTGTAATATTGTTTCACAACCGAATTCTTATATTTTTCTTGACAAATTCAATCAATCAATTGATTGATGTTTTTATATAGCTTGGCTTAATTTCAATCAATTATTTTTTTTGAATAATTATGCTATTAGTTAAATTGATTAAATGAAGTGAAGTTTAATATTTAGACAAATTTAGAAAGAAGTGTCATTTGAAAAAGGCTATTTCTAACATGCTCGACACTCAGAGCATGTTTTTAATATTTTAAATTTTAAATTTTAGTTTTTAAATTTTTTTTTATAATTTTTATTTTAAGAAATAAGTTAAAAAATTTGAAAAAAATAAAAAAAGAACTAAAAGATTTTTTTTTTACTTTTTTTTTTGTTTTCTTATTTTTTTTGAATTATTTTTGAATTAATTGTTATGAAAATATTTTATTTTATTTTTTACATTTTTTATTTTTTTTTATTTTTAACTTATTTAAAAAATTAATTTAAAATTTTAAAAATTAAAAACTTGCTCGTGAGCATGTTAGCAAACGCCTTTGAAAAACCCTTAAAGCACAATGAGAGTGAGTATAATATACTCTTTAAATTAGAATAACAAAAAAAAAAACAGTTTTTTTTTTTGTGGTAAAGCAACTAAAGAAGGACAAGACTTGGCTCCTACTGTATGGCCTATTGCAGGCCATTTAATTTCTCCATCGTGATATGTTTGTATATATGGAGGTATTTAATAGTAACAGAAAGGTAAGATGTTTAGAATGTGAAATCAAAACAGATAGTAATGCATATTTGTGCTTTGTATTGGATAGAACCCTGAAAGGAAATCTTAATAAAGGCTTACCTTTTAACACTTTATTAGTCTTTATGGAATTATTCAGATTTTTAGTTTCTAATTGATAATGGAAATGGAAAAAGATATTCCTTTGGTCAATGTTTTGTCTTTCTTTAATATGCTTTATTATTAATAATTAGACACATGACATTCGACATATATGCACTTTAGTTACTAGTTCTTATCCATATATTAGATTTTTCTTTTGTCATGTTGAGTCCTTTTGCCATTGCGTGATTTTGATGCTTGAAGATGCCTCTAAACGTCAAGAAGGTCTCCGCAAATAGACCAATGATGTTTATTATACACTTGCAATTTGGATTCCATTTCTCTGGTATTGTTGAGATTATTATTGAGAGAAAAAAAAAACATATTAAAAACTTCAAATCCCTCCTCATTTATCCATTTGCTTTCAAGTCAAGAGTTTGAGAGGTCAAATTGATTTGAATAATATTATTTATATTATTGTCACTATTTTTATATTTGTTTTTATATTTAATTTATTATTATCTATCATATATTATCATTATTATTTTATAATAGATATTTTTTTTTTGAATACTTATGTTCTAAAATTTTCTTAAAGTAAATTATAAATAAATATAAGGGGGTGGCGAAGCTTAATAACACCCTTTTATAATAATCAATAATTAAAACCATTTAGCTACATAGAGTTAGGTTTCCAATGGCAACTTTTTTGTTCTCACAAAATAATTATTTTTAGCCTATTATGTTTTTGTTTCCGAACAATTTTGTAAAACTGTTTTCATAAATAATTTTCAAAATCAGAAAAATTAAAAAAATTTGCTCAATTTTTTCCAAAAGATTTCTGTATTTTTGAAAGAAAACAAAAAACACAAGTCAAAACAACTTATACTTACTCTGTTTTTTGTTCTGAAAAACAAAATAGAAAGCAATTTTGAAAAACTATAAAAAAGTTGGTATAACAATTCTTTTTACTTTTAAGATCAACTTAAAAAAAACAGTAATCGAACAAGCTAAAGATTTCTTTTAACTCCCTCATTTCTCAATTGAATCATTTAGTTTCTTTCGTTGTGGCCATTTAATAAAAGTTTTATGTAGGATTAAATCATTTAGAATATATAAAAAGACTAACTACAAATAAATTGGGAAAATTTAGAATTTGACTGAGGACACAAAATATAGAAAACAAATTAAAATTATGTTTCAAGTAATAAATGAATAATTAACTCCACAAGAATGGTATGTAAGTATAAAATAGTAAATAAGTTTTGAAAAACACAATAAATAGACATCCCCCTTTGTGTCAGCCTCATTTTCTAACCCGAAGTAAACTTGGTATCAGTTTTGACCCTACTGGATTTGGAGCCAACGCTATTGGTTTCAATGAGATTAAACCAATGAAAGACATTTTAAAGTAAATTGATAACCATTGCTTTGAGGCAAACAATTAAAACTTTTTCCAGGAATTCTTGCGAATTGGTTTGAGTCAACAGAAGACTCCCCATTTAATTAAAAATTACTCTTTTCAAAAACATTGTGCAAACATTCATATGGTAACGCCTTCCATGTTGAACCTCGCATTCTAAGAATTCCCATCACTTAAATCATTGAGCTTAGAATTAAAAAATAATAATAGTAAATTAGATTGAACGAAATTCAAATTCACTAGTTTATTTTCTACTAAACTACATTAGCATCTAAGAAAACCAGGGAACAACACCTTGTAGCTTCAGAGGGTTACAAGGTCAACCCCTTTTAAGTAGCTCAGATAGCACATATCTACAAGATAGAAAAAGCTCAATATGCCTTGTAGCGTTTGATAGGTAATATTAAACATCAAGTTATTATCATGTAAATCTACCTCGGTCCTAATAATATGAGCATCATAATGTGCATTTAAATTATCTGGTGAAAACTCGGCCTGGTTTTCAGTCAGATGACAACTTTCCCTTCCTCTTGCAGTCGATATTCCTGCTACAAGCACTGATTCTTGTGTCCTAAAGACTTGGTTATAATGTGAAATTTCTATTAAAGGTGCATTAAACATAATTCTGATGCCATGTGATTGTGTGCGCCATGCAATTCACACGCTCGCGAGCGCACACAGGACATTCACATTCTCTACCGGAGCAATGAAGGAACTGACAAAGCAAGAGGCATACACTGCATCGGAAACTATTTGAATAGAGGTTTAATATGGATTATACAACTCTTGCCACAAAGGAATTGTACAACAAATTATCAAAGAATTAAACATAAAGTAGCATTCAATACTATCATCTAACTGGTGCTTCTAATGCTGTGGATTAAACTACATGGAAGGGGAAACCAGTTTGATACAAAATAAGACAAATGGAGCATTGTTAGTTACAGACTACTATAAATACAGTTACATCAGCATAGATTACAGATACAGCTAGGCTGTGAAGCATCCAAAGGTTGCCAGGAAATTTAGTAAGAGCACTAAGTAACTAGAACCAAAAAGGGAGGGAATGGTCTATCAATAAGAAAGTGGATATAATTAGTAGCACAAGCAGTAGTGGTTCAAGAAAGGACTTGCAGAAGTCATCTAGATCACCAATGGCAGAAAACAAACCTGTATTCACATCAACAGCAACTCAAGGGCATTTTCTTTGGATATAGGAAGCTCCATGCTCTTCATACCTATCAATTGCACATTGAAATAATTTAGAACTAAACAATTATCCAATTAAATGTAATGGGAAGATCTGGAAGCCTAACTTAACATTTATTGTTTCATTTTTGGTAAAAATTGTTTTAATAAAAAAGAAACACTAAGGTAGACAACGTGGAATTATTTTATATATTCAAAAATCTCAACCACTTCGGCATGTTAAATTAACTTCATACAAGTGAATGCAATTGTATAAGCTTTGGCAAAAAATTAATACTTACTCAGATTTGGAGAACCACATTTGCTGGAAGGAGCCAAGAGAAGCCAATATACTTCCCCCAATCCAAACACTGCATAATTCACCATGGGTAAGAGGATACTGTCTTTGTAATGCATAAAGAAGACATGCAGATATAAAATTATGGGCGTTCATCACACAAGAAAGATCATTTCCTATGAGGCAACACAACAAAAAACCCTCAAGATATATACTTCTTACAAAAGCTCTGTATTCCATTAATTCTTTAATCCTAATTCAGATGCAGTATATAAGTTTATCCCAACGAATTATCTTAAGTACTAGCCTTCTAGGTTCATTAAGTCATACAAAAGAAACCAGAAAACTGATGCAAGCAGGCAACACAAAAAAAAAAACCCCGAAGTTCTGTAATTCTTAAAGATGCTCTCTATGAAATTTAGTCTTTGACCCTACTTCACTAGCAGTATTTTGTCTCTCTAAATTCATCCCCGTGATTTATCCGAAGCTCTAAGTTTAAGTCATAAAAAATGAACCAGAAAACTTAAAGGCTGTTTGGAATGGTTTTTGTTTTATTGTTTTTTAAAATAGTTTTTGAAAACAACTCTAAAAAATAATTTTACAGAACAAAAAACTTGTTTGGGTAAAAATATTTTTCATTAGTTGTTTTTCGTATTTTTTAGAAAACAGATGACAAAAACAAGCCAAAATACAAAAAAATTGTTTTTGTTTTTTTGTTTTCTAGTTACTGTTTTCGGGAAACAGTTTTTAAAAACAACTTATGAAAACAGTTACCCAAACGAGTTTTTTTGTTCTCGCAGAACAAAAAAAAACCAAAAAACAGTTTTTAAAAACAGAACCAAACAATGCCTTACTTTTTCTGCGAAATTGGAGCTCAAAAAATTCTTTCATAAGTGGGATAATATAAATGTTGAGAAAAAAGGGAGAGCAAAAGTTAGGGTGAAAAGAAAGAGAAAATATATATTATTGAAAAGCTTAATTACTATGTGTATAACACTGACTCTCAACCTCTAAACTAATAATATAACCACAAAAAGACACTTATACCCTTTACTTTGGGTGCACTACAAGTTAACTATTTCCTTAACCTACTCCAAAATATAGTATCAATGTTACTGCTAGAGTTGATTTTAAATGGTTGGCATTCATAAGCTAAAGCAGGTATCTACATTCACATCATTATAACCCAATGGTACATTCTGTTACCATGTATCAGATAATGAACAATATTGATTAAAGCCCTACTACTTGCGCCATACAATATTGATTAAAGCCCTACTACTTGCGCCAAATTTGGATGGCCAGGAGAAGAAATGCCAATCTAATTCAATCAAAACTCAACCTCTCATGGAGGGAGGAAGGGGGAGAAAATGCTGCATCATCAACCACCTGAATCATAATTAAGTATATTGACAGAGAGATCAATCCCACCTGAACCTCCTTTCAGTTGCATTTCCACTGGCCAATACTTTTACTCTAGCAGCTTGAGGGGACTCCTGCATTAGAAATGATATTTTAGTCAATTTTACAAGACTGACTCTTTTTTCTTAAAGCACAAATACCATCACAAGCAACCCAGAAATTTAACTAACAGCTCCATATGTGTTCATAAATTTACCAAATCATACCTGATTCCTGAGAATATATTTGCTAAATGTTTTCCACCTAATTTTATTCACTCAAAGTCTTACAATACAGATTTCTAATCTAGTTTCCACATGATCTTTGATAACAATTTTCAAAAGCAAGTCATTAACATACAGAAGGCCAACATGCACTCAAATTATATTAAGTTTTCAATTTTAAGAAAATAAATCATCTGAAACCAACTTATTCTGAAAATGTTTTCGACTGTTTCAGAAATATATTTCCCAAGAAAATCTTAATACGTTACAAAAAGAACACTTCCATGAATCCTATACCACAAGAGATTCAAAGGAAAAAACTTTGGTTACAAGATTTAGAAGTAGACTCTAGACAAAAGCACAAAATCCCAGCAAGCAGAGCCTACTGTTATAAACCCTTAAGCTCCTTAGTCCTCCCAAAATCTTGATAGTCCACGAATCGGTGTGATAAGGAATTTGGGCAAAGACCACTAGTCCACAAGATAAGAAACAAGCAATACATATTGCACTAATGGAAGCTGGCAGAGCTAGAGGTATAAGATCAAGTTGTTCTAAATCATTAGCTCAAATCCCCACCAAATCCACATGCAACTATGTAAGGAAATTTCCTACAATTTATCAAAGCAACATGTACAAAAAAAAATGGATTCTTTAAGTGGATATCAACCCCTAAAGTTATTCAAACTCAGTACTAACTACTAACACGAAAACTGGCATTCAGTGGCTAAAAGCAGTGTTTTAAAAACCAGCACAGACTATGACCCCAACAGATTGTAGGATCACATGTCAACCGGTTTAACCACTGGTTGAACTAGATGACATCATAATTATATAAAAATAATTAATAATCTTAAAGAATACATATAAAAATATATTATATAAATAAATAAATATATATATATGCATGTATACAATTTAATACATTTTTATTTATTATCAAGATTTATTTATATACATTTATAATTACGAAATATTAACGTATACTAAAAAAATTATTTAATAAAATTTATTTCATATTTTTGTATTTTATTATATAGAAATGTATAATTTAAATATATCCTAATAATATATGATATTATTATTGAAAAATAAAAGAATAATCTAGTTTTTAAATAATATATTATTTTATATTTAATATTTTTTTAATGACACAAACATTATATTAGATAAATATATTTGTTTCACCTTCATAACAATAAGAAAGCAGTGGCTTGTTGGTTGTTTTGTATATAAAGTTGTGGAGGAACCTAGGTTCCAATCTCCACAGCAACACTTCCAATATTCATTTTTAGAAAGTTGATGACGTGGCGCCTTAAAATCATGACATAATCCAGCCACCAGTTTTAAAAAACGCGGACCATGTCAGCAGGTTTTTTGAAAACCAGCAGTGGATTTTAGATGCAACCCTGACCGGACACCTGGCCAAGTCCCAGTCAGAGCGGTCAAACCAGCCAGCCCGAACTGGGTTTCAAATCACTGGTTAAAATTAAAATCAACTTTTTCAAAAAATTTACCTCTAGCAAGTCTTTCTCAAGGCGTTCCTTCAATTGTTGCATCGAAGCTGTGCCACCAGCAAGCTGAATAATAATAAACAAAATCAATTTCAATTGGTTCCAAATAATTATAAAGCCAAAGACATCCTTCCTCCCTCAACCCCCCCAACCGTTTGAAAAACAAAAGAAAACCAAAGATGTCCTTGCTAAACTAACACATAAGGTAACACCAAATCAACATTACCAGTATGCTACTAAATAATTCTCTTCGAATATCCACATCACACTTATTAATACTCTCTATAACCTGCACATATTAAAACCAAAAAGTAAAATCATGAGGAACAGGAAGAATAAAAAGTAAAGCTGTGTTTGGAAGGATGGGAATCAATGGAATGGAATTGAACGGAAACCAATGGAAAAGGAACTTTTCCCCTTGTTTGTAAGTTTTAAAACTTACAGAGAAATGGGACAGGAGGGGAACCCTTCCCTTCCCTTCCCTTCCCTTTAAAAACATCAATTTTTGTTCCCTCCCAAATTGGGGCCTAAAGAGGGAGAACACTTAATTTTATTTATTGATTGACATTTTTTCCCTTTACTTTTATCACTTAATAAACTAAATATCCATTCCTTCAAATTTATATTTTTGCTTACTGCTTTCGCTTCGTCCCATCTCTCAAATATGATTTTTCAATATGGAATTACCATCCCTAGATCTAATTTTTCATATGCAATTATCATTCCTTCCTTCAAATAATATATGATATGCATTAAATTGTCATCCTCATATGATTTTCATTTATTTGTGTTATTATGAGTATTATGAATTTGAAACTGCAATTTGACTTTTCTTACATTTAAATTAATATTTAAATGCACATATTGTGATGTCTATTGAATTTTTGTTCTATTTTAAATAAAGATTACATTGTACTTTTGTATCTATACTACTTACCATTCCATTCACTTTTATTTGAACTTCCAAACAAAGTGAAGGAAATTTCCGTATATTTTCATATAAACTTCCAAACAAAGGGATGGTAAGTCTATACCGTTCCTTTCCTTCCCCTTCTGTTCCGTTCCACTCTGTTCCATTCTGTTCTGTTCTCTTTTAAACTTCCAAACATAGCCTAAGGAAATACTAAAAATACATGCACTTTAAATTATTTAATTACCATCTGTGGCAGACCACGAACAGAAGGAGCAATCTCTGCAAAACTCTCCAAGCAAGGAATCGTCTGTGGTTTACATTGAAGAAAAGAAATTTAGTGAATACAGGAACACGTGGAAAAACAGCAGCATTGACTGTGAAGTTAACTATATACACAGAACATCAATAGAAAAAGCTAGATATAGTTGATGTACAAATAATTTTGGACAGGCAAGACGTCATGCTCAGAACTCTGCAACTTAAGAAGTTCATTTGGAAAAGATATATTTTTTCTCTTAAAAATTTCTTTGGGAAGAAAAAGAACTTTGAAGAAACTAATAATTTTGGCTTTAAACAGTTAAAAAATAGATGAATTCAGCATTTTCAAGATGATGAGTTTAGATTTTCCAAAATAATTAAAACCAATAGTGCTTTTGTGTTTTTGAAATTAAAAAGTAAAATAAAATGACCTTCCTTACGGGCATGCAAACAAACCAAAAGAAATTCCCTTTTGGCAATTCAATTATATAGCTCAAACACTTCTCAGTACAAGAATCAAATATTTCAGCTCCTCCAACCTTTAAATTTTCATCTACCAATCATTAAAATTAGATTCAGCACCCATCATTTTTCCAAGGGTAGTAGAACCTAAGAAGCATAAATCAGGTACCTAATGTAGTTAAAGAGAAGTCACTGCATATTCACAGATAGTAAAAAGATGAAGAACAACATCACCAACACATTGAACAAAGTCAAGAACTACAATTGGGGTCAAGATGATAGTAGCGTTAATAAATATTGAAAAACTTGGCAGCAAACAATTTCAGAGAGAATTTCGGCATATGTGCAAAGAAAATGAATAATCAATGTATCTCATACTTTGATATTGCTAGAGATCTACGGGAATTCAATAATTTCCATATCAGGTATCTATAAGATTATACTTCAGTAAATTGCTCATAGTTTATAGGAATTTCAGAAGATGGAGTATGGATCTGTTTGGAAATGCTGTGACTTTTTAAAAACTGTTGTGCTGTAGATGCTGTGAAAAAGGTGCGTATAAACTGTGTAAGATTAATGTTTGGTAAAAATTTCACAAAACTAGATTGTTAACATAGGTTATTTGGAAATAATTTTCAAAAGTTGTCATAATAAGCATTACACTTTATACGATTAAAAAAACTTTATTTTGCACAGCTAAAAAATCGGAGAGAACCTTATTATCCATAAGTAATAATTATTTGATATAAAATTTATTTTCTTTATTTAAACTGAATTCAAAATTAATTATATGTATCATTCAATTAAACTTTTTGCATTTTGATGAGAAAGTACTATGAAAAATAAGATATACTAGTGATAATACAAAAAATTTAATAGCAATTTAATAAGGATAATATTGGAATTCAATTAAAATACAAAGGTCTTTTTAGACATAAATTTATAACAACCATAGCTGCTTTGAAAAAGCATCCCTATGATGCTTCTCAAAAGCCATTGTGGCTTTTAAAAAGCACCAGAGGAAGCATCATCAAAAAACCTAACCAAATAATTGTCTTTTGCTGTCAAAAAACACCAGAAGCAAAAGTCACAGCATTCCCAAACAGGGCCTAAAAAGGTTTAGAGGGTGCTTCTTGTCTAATTTGAATAGGGGCCACATAGAATAATCATAATTAAATATAAACGAAATTTATTAGATATTGTAGTGTGACTGTATTCTGACTAGGCAGTAACTGTTGGATAGGAAGTAGCATCTTGGAATTTATTGTGTTTTAATGTTTTGTCTTGAATCAAAGTCCTATAAATACAATGCTTTAAGTAGGTCAGAGTTCACTGACTACATTTCCCCAAAAAGGGTTTTCTCTCATTCTCTTTCTAATTTCACACGGTATCATAGCCAAGTTGAGTAAAACCCTAGCGTTTCAAAGTCAGGATAGCTTTTTCTTCCATTTTCCAGTGGTAATTGTTTCTCCAGTCACTCTGCACAGTGGTTATTTGGAACACTACCCACAGGAAAGTACTCAGAAGCTACCGAACCGCCAAAACATCAAGTCCAGTCACTTTACGGCAATCCACATGCCAACCACGCCCCAATCTAAACTCCAAGCATATCTCCCACCCGCTAGCACAAGACATCCAGCAAACCTCCAGCCAAAGCAGTACAGGCCGACTGTTATTCTACTGAGGCCAAATCTCCACGCATCCAACGGGCTCTTCTTTGTGGTGATCCATGGCTGTATGGGGGACGTTTTCAGTTATTTTGGGACATTTTATGGCAGCTGTTCGGTTCATCTACCTCTATTTAGTGTCTTTCAACCATTATTTTAGTATTCTTTTGACTGTAGTTGGTCAGACCCCACTATACATCACTACACCAGCACTTTTCTTGGACAGAATGTCACGCCAATCCTTATCAGAGAACTATCTAGTCATCCCATTGGATTCTGGTTTAGTAGGGTTCCCTTCAATCCAAACATTCATGGCGTAGGCTGAGATAATCCCTGCTACATCCAAATTTGGTACTTTCACCTCTGCTTTATCTAGGTCTCCTATTATTACTGAAAAGTTGCAAAACACTTGGATTTTGGACACTGGTGCATCAGATCACATATATGGTAACCTAA
Source organism: Ceratonia siliqua (assembly GCA_034509205.1). Classification (NCBI taxonomy): domain Eukaryota; kingdom Viridiplantae; phylum Streptophyta; class Magnoliopsida; order Fabales; family Fabaceae; genus Ceratonia; species Ceratonia siliqua. The sequence goes on from JASKGM010033336.1 coordinate 16,633, forward strand.
GTATTTTCTCCCATATTATTACTTCATCTCTTCCAGGTGTAACTCTTGCTAATGGATCGGAAACTGTTGCTAAAGGTATAAAAATAAACTCAGCCCTTACCCTTTGTTATTTTCTCTACATTCATGGTTGTCCCTTCAATCTCGTTTCTGTTAGCAAATTGACTTGGAATCTCAATTTATATCACTTTTTCTAATAATTCTATCCTTAAACAGGATCAGGGTATGGGACAAACGATTGGGTGTAAGTCACGGGGGCTGTATCATCTTACAATGCCTACATTCTCAATTATCTATAGTTCCATTGATTCTCCTGAACTTCTTCACAACCATTTGGGCCATCCTAGTTTGTCCAAGCTCCAAAAGATGATCCCCAATCTGGCTTCTCTAGCGTGAGTCTTGTCAACTTGGTAAACATAACCGGTGCATCTTTTTCGTCTTATACCCATAATAAAGCTAAGTCTCCCTTTTCTTTAGTTCATAATGATATTAGGGTTCCTAATTGTACTAGTTTTGCTTTTGTTTTTCAATATTTCACAATCTTCATTGATGATTATTCTCGCTATACCTGGTTATTCCTTATGAAAAATCGTTCTGAGTTGTTTTCTATCTTCAAACAATTTTGTGCTGAAATTCGTACACAATTTGGTGTCTATTTGTATTTTATGCAGTGATAATGCACGATGATATTTTTCTACTATTTCTTAAAATTATATGATAGGGCAAGGGGATTCTTCACCAATCATCTTGTACCCACACTGCTCAGCAAAATGGTATTACGGAATGTAAAAATAATAATCTAATAGAGACTGCTCACACTTTGTTACTTCACAATAATGTTCATCTTCGTTTTTGGGGAGACGCAATTCTCACTACTTGTTATCTCATCAACCATATGCCTTCTACTTTACAACATCAAGTAACTCATTCAATTTTGTTTCCCGATCAGCCAATTCACATTCTTCCTCCTCTGTGTTTTTGGTTGTATTTTCTTTGTTCACGACCTAAACCCTAAACAGAACAAACTCTCAACTATGTCCTTCAAATGTATTTCCTTAGGTTATTCCCATCTTCCAAAAGGCTACAATTGCTACTCTCTCAACACCAATCGGTATTTTATCTCAGGGCCAGGAGCTGAGCTATGTCTACGAATAAGGGAAAGACCTAGCTGATATTGAAGTCTCCCTTTTTCAAACATTCACCTACAGATGCTACCATTGTGTTTGAGAGCTATGTCTACGAATAAGGGAAAGTCCTAGCTGATGTTAGCTTTTTTGAGAAGTCCCCCTTTTTCACACATTCACCTACAAATGCTACCATTGTGTTTGATGTTTTACCTACTTCTTACCTTGCCCATTCACTTGATTCACCCATAGACAATCCTCCTTTGGACACTAAAGCCCTTCCAGTTCCCTATCTTGATCCCCCTCTTCAAGTCTATAGTCGCCGCCTGTTGGAAGTCCTACATCAAAGGCCTTGGGTGGTCTATGGGAGTATATAAGCCCATTGGGCACCCTCCCCCTCAAAGTGCTTTTAAGGGTAAGTCCTACCCAAGGAGGTTCCCCAAATTTAACAATTAACATGGTATTAGAACCTTGTGACCCGAGATTGGAATCAGGACCCACACCGGGTTTGTGGTGTACTAGGTTTACTCCTTCGTCGTTAGGGAGAGTGTTGAAAGTCCCACGTTGGAGGAGTTGGGCGGTCTATGGGAGTATATAAGAGCCCCTTGGACACCCTCCCCCGCGAAACGCTTTTAAAGGTGAGTTTTACCCGAGGAGGCTCCCCAAATTTAACATTGCCCTCAATATTTTGGCACTATAGGTTTTGTGGATGTACCTGCTAACCTCTGGCTCCAATGCCTTTACCTATCCCCTTCTGATGGATTTCCTATTGCTCCTCGAAAAGGTACTCGCTCCACTCGTAACCCCCATCTGCTTTATAATTTTATAATTTTTTTGAGTTACCATCATTTATCTTCACCTTATTATGTATTTGTTTCTTTTTTGGCCTCTATTGCTATTCCTAAAACACTTGTAAATGCCCTTTCTCATCCAAGATGGAGGAAAGCCATGTTTGATGAAAAGACAACTACACACTCTAGTGGTACTTGGGAACTTGTTACCTTACCTCCAGGTTGCCACTGTGTTTATACTGTCAAAGTGGGTTCTAATGGACAAATTGATCATTTAAAGGCACATCTTGTTGCCAAATACTATACTTAGATCTATCTTCTGGACTATGGTGATATATTCACTCTGGAGGCTAAATTTTCCTCTATTCAACTCCTACTGTCAATTGCTGCTATTCGTATTGTCCTTTATATCAATTGGATATTAAAAATGCCCTTCTCCATGGTTAGCTCAAGAAGAGGTATATATTGACCAACCACATGCTTTGTTGCTGAGGGGGAGTCAAGTCTGGTATGTTGACTACGTTGATCTATTTATGGGATAAAGTAATCCCCTTGGGCTTGGTTTGGACTATTCAGTACTGTTGTGTAGCAGTTTGGTATGACTAGAAGTGAGGCTGACCTTTCCATATTCTATTGTCACAAAGCTTCAAATCTTTGCATTTATTTAATGGATGACATTGTTATCACAGGGGATGATCAAGAAGGCATTAGACAATTGAAACAACATCTTTTCAGTCAATTTCAGACCAGAGACTTGGGTAGACTGAAGTATTTCTTAGGTATTGAAGTTGCTTAGTCAAATCCAGGTGTTGCAATATCTCAAAGGAAATATGCCCTAGACATACTTGAGAAGACAGGCATGCTAGACTGTAAACCTATAAATACACCCATGGACCCATAGGCTTAACTTCTTCCAAGACAGGGTGCGCTTTTTTCAGATCCCAATAGTTATTGTAGACAGGGGATTGTAGATAGTTCATTTGTTATGAGTGTAGTTAGTCAGTTTCTGCAATCCCCATGTGATAGTAACTGGGAGGCTGTAGTTCGTATTTTCAAATACATCAAGGGAGCTATAGGCAGAGGATTGCTCGTGAGGATCGAAAACATACTCAAGAGGTCGGTTATTCAAATGTAGATTGGCCATGTTCTCCTATAGATAGAAGGTCCACTTAAGGGTATCGTATTCTTGTAGGTGGAAACTTAGTATCATGGAAAAGCAAGAAGCAAGATGTTGTCGCTAGGTCAAGTGCAGAGGCTGATGAGTATCGTGCTATGGCCTTGTCAACCTGTGAACTCATATGTTGAAATAGTTACTTGGAGAATTGAAGTTTGGAGAAATAGGCACGATGGAACTTATTTGTGACAATCAGGCACCTATATTTGTAACAAACTTGGCGCATATGATATGTATACTCCAGCTCAAGGGGAAGTGTTAGGTCTGAACACTAGTTGTACATAGGTTGTAGTATGACTGTATTCTAACTAGGCAGTAGCATCTTAGTATTTATTGTGTTTTAATGTTTTGTCTTGTATAAAAGTGCTGTAAATACAATGCTTCATGTAGGTCAGAATTCACTGACTATATTTCCCAAAAAGGGTTTTCTCTCTCTTTTTCTCATCTCACAATACCAAAGAGCGTTTGAACTATTTATGTCGTTTGATGTCTAATAATCCTCTATTTTTAATAAGGGACAGCTACTACATTTTAAATGTTTTCAATTATACATTTCTTTTTTCTCTTACCTTTGAGGCTTCAGGTTATATGCTTCTTACATCAAGGCTGCAGTTATGCTATATTACAATTCTGCCTCCTCCAACCCCAGCCCCCAAAGAGGAGCATTCTGAACTGCTTATGTCATTTATGTATTGTCTTATAATTCCTCCTTTTTTTAATAAGGGACTGCTATCACATTTTAAATGTTTTCAATTATACAAATCTTCATTTTCCTCTTACCTTTTTAGGCTTCAGGTTATATGGTTCTTTTTATACCTCATGTACATCAAGGTTGCACTTTTGACATAATTTGTACAGCTAAAATAAAAAGGCTATACAATTCAGCCTCCTCCAACACCACCCCCCCCCCCCCCCCCCTCCCCCCCAAAAAAAAAAACAGAAAACAAAAGACAAGAAAATCTATCCCACAAACAGTTCTCAATCTTTCTAAACCCAATTCATTCAGAGAACAACGCACAATTCTGCCAACTAAACCTCAAAATTTTGGATTCCCTAAAGCCTGGAATACCTTATCCATATCACAATCGTTACATCAGATGAACAAATATATAAATGAGAGTGTCTTCTACATGCAGGCCACACACCTGAACCAGCGATGGATTAAAAAGGACATCTGGAATCTTGAATCTATCAGCTCCAATTTCAATTGTCCTGTGTTATACATAATACTAAGTTAACAAATAAAACCACAGGTAATAAAACAGGGCATAAACCAGAAGCAAAAAGTACGCTATGAAGCATCAAAGACTGTTGCTTCTATGAGCAATATTAACTTGTACTCACTGGCCATCAGGAAGTTCATACGGGGTCATTGGAATGTTTGAATATGCACTCTCTGCCACAGAAAAGGAAGAATAATGGATGTCACTTAAGAAACTAATTATGGTCAACTCTATCAGAACCCGAAATATAAAAAAAGCATCTTGGAGAGTAATAAAGAATTAACTAAAAAGTAATTTATATATTTGTCATTAAATGAAAACATTGGATTTTTTCTTTTTCCTTTTTTGGATAAAAGAGAAAGCATTGAAAAGTCATTACATATGATCTATCCATGCAAATAGTAGAGAGCAGAGGAAGTAAATCATGTCACAGGGAGCATGACAAATCAAGTCATATAGAATGTAGTTTTGAAAAGTGATGCTCACACATAAAATGTATCAAAACAATGCCACCATAAGCAAGGCAGTTTTTTATAGTATATCTTCAAAAGAAAACAATGCACAAGACTGATGGGATCCAAAACATTAAATGACCTGAAAAAAAAAATGAAGGTACACAAACCATCATATGGAGTATCTGGAGCTCGACACACACATTCCTTGATATCACTAGCAATCACCCTCTGTTGCAAGAGAACAATCAGCAGGTAAAGAAAATATGATATCAGAAGATAAATTATATTGTTATCCACAGACCTGTGAGTAGAGTTTGTAGCTCTCAGTTGTATTTGAAAAATCAAGATCTACAGTCTGTAGAATTCAAGAAAAATAAAGAGATAATAAGAAACACTAATCACTAATAAGCATGTAAATGAATCAAGTTCGACCATTGCAAAGCAGCGATGTACCAACAGAAATGCCATAATTTTTATAAATTAAACCTATTAATTGATCCAGAAAGTTCAAGAGAAACCACCAGATCAAAAGAGATGAGAAAAAGTGAAGTCTTGTTACCCAGTTATCATAGTTCTACTAAAATGCTTTGGTGCAGCTTCTGTGGCAGCACCAAAGGGGACCAGGGGTTAAAACCCATGTTGCCAAATTTTGAAATTTGGGGACAATATGGAAATGAAAAGTACATAATACTTTGTCCTTTGAAAATTGTAAAAAAATAGAAGAAACAAGTTATGCTACTCAAAGTTAATAAAATAAAACATTGATATACCTGAAACTCTCCAGGCCGTATTTCCTTTCTCTTAAAGGAATACCGAGGTTTTATCTGATAACAAACAAAAGGAAAAAAAAATCTCAGGAGACAGATAAAAATATAGAAAATTTACTTCAGAAGACGTTTGGAGAAGGAGGAAAAAAACAACCAATGTTAGTTACTCACCACGATACCTTTGCTTTCCAAACTTTTCATCAAGCAATCTGTGAGAAATTCTCCTCCAATAGGAGAAGTTGCCACAGCCTATTGTTGTGATCATAATAAAAGATATAAGCAGACAGTAACACTTGCAATATGAGCAAGGCTCAAATATAAATGCAAGTATACAATGAAATAAAGATCCTTCGGTTCTTCTAAAGTACACATCAAGGGAAAAGAACAAAACACAACATGCATATACAGAGTACATGAAGAAATATAAGCTAAAAAATACATAGGCACTCCTCATTAATAGTGTGTACCACAATGGAACTTGCATGCACCAATTTCATAGTTAAGTACTATTACACTGATTTAATGATCAGGTAATATTGGCAAGCCATTTATATTTTCTTTTCATAAGAATTTAAATAACCTAAACTCGTATTTTATATGCTAAAAAGAGTTTATATGATTAGAAAACCTTATAACCAGGTTATTTTCTTTATTTTCTTCCATCAATGTAATCAAATATTATATTATATCATATCAATTTTAAAACATATATTTATAACCTATTTTACTAATTAAATATTAAATAACGCCCGTCGCTGATCAAGCTAGTTACTGAAACATTGGTCATTCGTGCATGAAAATAAAGGTAACAGTAAATTACAACCTCATAAAGAAATTGGATAACAAGCAATACCTTTTGCAAAACATAGCCATCATGTACTGGTGCAACTGTAGTTGATCCACCACCACTGAATAAATTAAAATATTGAAGAAAACTATTCATCAGCAGTGCTTTTCCCATTATAATTTGGTATATTAGTAAAAATGAACATTAAATTAATAGTGTGATCCTTGAAAGATACCCCATTGCCCAATTTAGTCCACTCACTTCAGATTTTCTCAATTGAATCTTTCATGTTTTAATTTGCTATAATTTGGCCCCTCCAGAGTGATACAATTGAGACTTTTAGCTTACATCCACAATTGAAGGAAATTACATGAGAATTCAATTTTGGAAATTAAAAGTCGAGCGATGGAGTATGGAGTATGGAGTAGGAATAATGGGGTATGGGAACAGGAATATTAACCATTAGGTTTGTTAAAATATATCATATTTTGGGGAATTTTATTATAACTAGAGCGTTCATTTGTAGCTTGGCTAATTAGGGTTTTCTAGTACATTAAGATTTATATTAATAGACATTTATTTTTTACAGGTTAGCATTTTTTTGGTTGACAAAGTTTAGCATTTAAGGGAATCAAGTTAGAGTTCTCGATCCCAGTGGTACTAGGACTAGTTGGGTTTACCTATCTAATGATTATTATGCCCACTTTCTCTACGCCCTTTCTCTCTTCCCTTTCTAAATTGTCCCCCATTCTATTATCCTTTGTCCCTATTCTCTATTCTGTCCTACATCAATTGATATTGAAGCTAACCTCATTCAAGCCAAGAACTCGCTGTCCTTAATTCCCTTCAGACCTTGCGCAAATGTGACACAAATTTAAATAATCTTAATAGCCAAGAGCACAACAGTGAGCAAGGGTAAAGTTCTTGGACTTGAATAACTGTTGGAAGGCGTTGGTTGAGCATCTTCATCCACACACTAGATGCTTGTGTTTGATACACTAGTATAGAATTACAACACTTGAATTTAATATAACACTATGGGCATCTCATAGCTCCTTTGTGTTTTAAGTTGTCAAATTTATAATATCCTTTTCTTGATGACTTTCATACCAAACATAAAATCAAAAATACCCTAATCTTTGTAGAAAATAATCAATGAATAGAAAGAAGAGAAGAGGAATGTGAATGGGATCACTGACTTGAATGGCCAAATCAAAACTCGGTAAAGTAAGAATTGTACAACTAGTACGAGTCCAATCCACTAGTTATGACACACATCTTTAAACCTAGCCATCATAATTCTAAGACTCCCCCTTATGCTGAAGCTTACAAGGCTTCTAGCTTGTTACAAATAAAACCCAACTAAAATTAAAAAGAAAAAAACAAATCCAAACTTAAACATGCAACTATCAACCATCAATTTTGATTCAAGAACTTTTAGCAACTAGTATTACCCCTGACGATGCCTTAGGAGACACAGGTCCTAGAATTCTTCAACTCGCTTCCCATGAGCAACCCCCTCGACATTCTCACAACTGCTCTCCTCAGCCACATCATCTATGTTGAAAGGAAAGAGAAATAATGGAAAAACCATGTCTTATTAGACAGGTAATCATGCATATATAATAGGAAAAGAAAATCCAATCTAATTGAAATACTGAGACTAAAGAGTAAAGACTAAAATACCGTTACTAATATAGCTTAGATACTCTTAACACTCCCCCTCAAGCTAGAGCATATATATCAATCATACCCAGCTTGATACATATGTATTTGACCCGATTCCCATTAAGAGCCTTCATGAAGATGTCCTGACATGACTAGTAGATATTAGTCCTTGCTGAATCTTCTCTCGAATAAAGTGACTGGCTTCAATATGCTTCGTTCTCTCATGAAAGACAGGGTTGGACGCGATATGAAGCGCTGCTTGATTGTCACACCAG
>JASKGM010033346.1:0-24880 GCA_034509205.1 Ceratonia siliqua
TTTCTTATCTTTATTTTTTTATATATATCTATTTTTTTTATAGTGTGTAATATATATATATATATATATATATATATATATATATATATATATATAAATGGATGCTTTTATGACATAATTTACTCTCTCTAAAGTTTATCAAATATTTATAAAGTGAAATTTAAATTTTATTTGAACATGAGTAAGTATAATGGGGTTCTAAATTTTGAAATATATAATGTATTGCTATAATATCACAGGAAAACATGACGGAAAAGAGAACAAATTAACAGAAATTATGTGAAACTTAATTTTAAGGATCATTTTAACTTAAAATTTGGCTACTTAAATAGATTTATTATTATCTTCTCTCACGCAAATTCAAATGCGGGTAAAAAATATATGCATTATGCATACCCTGTGTTGAAAATTTCATTTAAATTCAATTTAATAATAAATAATAAGGGTGACAATGATTGAATTCCTAATTATACTTTGTCATTAAAGTGCTAATATTATGTCAAGAATATTTCATTCAAAATATTTGTTTTCAAGTAAATATTCAAATATAATTTTATAATTGATAGCTAAGTTTGGTTGTTCCATTAATAAATACTCTTTATTGGCTTCAGGAGATGATTTTCTTAAGAAGGCTAATTTGGCTCTATATATTGATTTTAAATCGATCTCTTCATCTAGTTCCTAACGCAATTGCTGAAGCCGAAATATATATCGAAATAGATAATAATTGTTAGTTGTAAAGAGATATATAAATATAATCTGAGTTCAGACCAGAAAGTGGGAGGGCACAAAAATGATTAAATATCTATATCTCGTTAGAAAAGATGAAACTAGATCAGTTGAACAAAACTAGGACCGAATCAGAGCAAATTACGAGATCAGCAGTAACTTTCAAACGGATAAAACCATTTGTTTTTATTATTGATATCCCAAAACACCAACTTTCTTCTGACATTTGATTGGTATCAGACAAGGAATATCTTGGAATGAGAGTGAAGTGATTATCAATTTCATCTATTCTTTGTAAATTTTTGGGGTTACCCTATAATTTTCAGCACTACATTGTGATATTTTTTTAATTTTTAATTTTAATTTTTTTAACATTAATTAATTATCATCTATATCTATAATTTTTTAAAAATTTTTTAATTTTTTTTATATACTATTTATTTATAATTTTTTTGATACTATTCATTCATAAATAAAAATATTTTTAAAAAATTTAAAAAAAATTTAAAATATTTTTTAAAAATATATAATATAAATAATAATTTATTAATATTAAAAACATAAAAACATAAAAAAATAATAAATAATAAAAACTCTAAGCTATCATCCTTTTCACGGTAGCTTAGAATTCATCTATTAATATATTTACATTAGAAATTAAAAGTTATAACCTTGAAGCAAATCTCCGCTTCCCCAGCCCCAACCCCCTGAGTCGGGGCGGCTTTGATTTTCTTTAAATTTTTTTCTGAATTGAGATAAATTTTCCAATAAAGAATTTATGTAATTTACAAAAGATAGTAAATTTAAACTTGGGACCATCAATGAAAAAGTTTAATTATTTTGAAAATTTTATATTCTCTATTAAAAATATCCAATGTGCTTTAAAAAATAAAACAAAACTAATTATAATAGAAAACTGTTAATATTAATTGAAACTTTGAAAAAAATTAAATATAAATTAATTAGGTTTTTAAATTATATATATTAAAAATATTTTAACAAAAGAAAGTTCTAAAATTAATTATTATGTTTCATACATAAATTCTATAATATTTTGAATTTTATTTCATAAATTAAACACAAATTATAAGTGCAACTATATTTAAATTTTGAATATCAAAATTAAATTTGTATAATTAAATTATATGGTTATCATGCTTATTACTAGAATTAACATTATTTAATAAAAAAAGTCAAAATATTAATAGATAATTTTAAAATACCAAAAAAAAAGAAAGATAAGGAGATCAAAAGTTTATCTAATAAGTTATTAAACTTAATTAAGAGTGTGAATAGATAATTTAAATATAAATTAATTAAGTATTTAATTAATATAAAAAATAAATTAATAAAAGAGTATTTGTAAAAATTTATTAAAATTATTATAAAGGAATGTAATAGACGTTTAGAAGTATCAATAGACTCACCCTCAAAATAAAATGTGTACTAAGTATTAGAGCTGTCAAAATGGGTTGGGCCCGCTGGGTTGACCCGTCTAACCCGCTTAAAATGACGGACTGGGTTGAAAATTTGCAACCCGCCCTGCCCCATCTGCATGGCGGGGCGGGGCACCCGCCAGATTATTCTTTTTTTCTTTGGTTTTTTGGTGGGTTGGCTGGCCTACCAACCCGCCAGGGGCGGGGTGGGTTGGCATTTTCTAGCCCACCCCGCTCCGTTTAAGGGGGCGAGTTGAAGTCAAACGGGACTGGCCGGGTTGGCCCGCCCAGTTTGACAGTACTACTAAGTACTAACATATAACTCATATAGACTCACCTTCTTACTTGAACCCCCGTTACTTAACTATACATCAAATTGTGTTAAAGTGGAGAGATAGAAAATGGATTTAGTGATATTAATAATATTATTGGTCATGTTAACAAAAATTATGGTTAATCATATTGTTAAAATTGTGATTATCTATTAACTTTTAGACGATTATGATAAATAATTTTATTTTGTTTATAGGTAAATACAATTAAAATTTATTTATATGTAAACAAAATAAATACACATCGTGACTATTCAAAAGTGAATAAATAATCACAATTCACTACATGATTAGTCATATTATTTGTTAAAATGACCGAATTTGAATCCAAAGAAAGGACACTATGAACATGGAATTTATAATTAAAAATAATATTGACTTTTTTTTTTAAATTTTGGTAGATATTATTAAGCTTAATTACATTTTTGGTTCATTTGATTTATCAAAGTTATAATTTTAGTTTCTCGTAACAAAATTAAGGAACTAAAATTATAACTTTGTTATAATTTTAATGAAATTAAGAGGATTATATTATTCATTATAAAATTAAAGAAATTAAAATTAAAATTTTAATAAATTAAAAAGAGAAAAATACAATTAAGCTGTATTATTTATAGTAGCTCTTACGGCATGCATGTGCCCAATGTGAATGGCTCAAAATAGTGATTAATTATGGTAGTTGACAATGTATACAAGTACATGTATGTGGCGTTTTGATATCGACGACAGCCCTTACGTTAATTCCATTTCCATAACACGATATACGACATGACGTTGGGAGACGTAGAAAGCTTGTTCGGCGTTCGGCCAGCATTAATCCAGTTGAGACAGCTTCACTTTATTGGGCGAGGCTGTGTGCTCGAAGAAATGAGGTGGGAAATGCAGATGGAGGAAATCGAAGCGATTCTGGAGAAAATCTGGGACCTCCACGATAAGCTCAGCGATGCAATCCACTCGATTTCCCGAACGCACTTCCTCAACTCCATCAAAACCCTCCGCAAATCCCCCAACGACAAGTCCTCCTCCGACAATCGCCACGGTTTCGTCTTTGTTAAGAACGTTCACCTCGACCATGATGATTCATCCGTTCAGGAGGCCAAGAGTCTCAATGCCATTAGGACCGCACTAGAGAACCTCGAAGACCAGCTTGAGTTCTTCCATGTGAGCTCCTTTTCTAGGTTTTCTCTCTTATCTTTTCTGCTCAGAAATTTCAGGAAACTGAAAATAAAGGAGCTCCAAATCCAATATCGATTAGCGCAGACTTGAACTCGTTAATGAATCATTTAGGCTACCCACACTTTGCATTCACGGGTCTATTAATTTGATGAGTGAAAACCGAAAAAATAGCACACTATAGGAAGAATTTATCGAGTCCTTAGGTCCTTTTTGTGTAAAGAAACTAAAATAAAAAATCACAGTTAAGAAACTGGTAAAACCATATGTTGAATTCTCCTGTAATTTGTCTTGGAAAGTTTAGGACTACTTTCTTCTTTGTTCTCGCAGTTATTTGATATTAATTTAGAAACTGAATAATTTTGTTATGCACCTAAATTTGAGTGAGCTTGAAGTTCAGTTTAAGTGTTTTCTTTAAGGCAAAAACATGGAAAGCTGAAACACAAAACCATGGGAGATAGTTACAAGAATTAAGTATATGCTATTTGATATATGAAAAATTAAACCCTTAGCTTTAAATCGTGCACCTGCTTCACAATATTCTGCTTGCATTTTATACATGTATTATGCCTGGTATTGGTTGTGTCGTGGACATTACAACTCATGATCCCCTAGGGGTGACCATGTAAGCTGGTGAAAGAAAAGGAAGGATGAAGGATATTGTTGATTAAAATTATGAGGACCCCGTTAGATTCTTAATCAATCAATTCCTGATAAAAATGTATTCTGCATTTTCAGTGTTGCAATGATATTATAGCTTTCAAGAGGTTGAAATTTACTTTATAATTCTTAGAAGTAGAGGCCTTTCTCAAAATAAACTAAACTCACTTTATCATTCTAGTCTAAACTGTGAGCCAGCACTAGTTAGCCCTTCACACCTATTGATCATCATTGTTCCCAATAATGACCAGTGACCAGTCATTGAAGTGGTGCCATATGCCATTGGTTCATTCCCACTCCCCAACTTTCTTTAATGATGCATTTTGTTTTTTTTTTCTTCGTTACTTGCACTGTCAGTCTCTAAGCATTGGAAAATTTTTATGAAGTACAAAAATACTTTCTGTAGAAAACTTTTTTCATCTAAAATCAAATTATGTTTTTCATTCTCTTGTATGTCTTATATAAACTATGTGTTACTGAATATTTTTTACAATTTCTGTTTTGACCTTGTTGCATCTTCTTCATTGTCTCAGTAATTTGATGAGTGAATTGTGACTGGAAAGTTTAATATTATTACATTATGTTAAATAATTATCAATTAATTAGGTGGTGGCTTTTGGCCTCTTAGTAGTCTTAGAGAGTTTTTGAAGTTAAGGTAAAGTTTGGCCTGGTATTGTAACTCATAAATTCCACTTATTTAAAGTAGTTGATAAGATTATTTGAATTACAATAACATACGTTTCTAATACAAACAGGTAGGCTAATAGTGTAACTGTAGGAAGAGATAGAATAATAGGATTGAGTGAATTACAATAGGTAGCAGATCAGTAAAGTCAATAAATTGAAGATAAGTCTTGGGTTTTGTATGATGTATGATTTCTAATCCTGTTTTGTGGGTGAGGGTAGAACTACTATAAGCATATTTTAAAAGATAAGCAGTGAAATTTATAAATTAGTTGAGATAATAAGGATGCATGCTACTGTCTTACAGGGTGAGAATCATGGTTGGTTCTGCAGCATTCAAAAGTAAATTCAAGGTAACTAAGAGGTTTTAATGGTTATAAGATAACAGAAAAATCAGCCAATTTTAGTATTTTGAGGTGGCATTGGTTGATATCAAGATAAAAAAAAAGCCTAATAGAGGCTGAGCCATATTTATGCAGGGGAAAATAAAAAAAGGAAATCACCGTTCCAGTGGGATAGTCATTGGGTGCACATTGTGCATTCTTCTGTTTGTGCACTGGACCAATGACTCAATGAGAATGGACAGTTACTTTGATATTTTCAGATTTGGATCCTACCATGGAACATTTGTCACACCAACTGCCTGTTTCTAATGGTCCAGTGCACAAACAGAACTGTGCATCATGTGTGCCCTAGAATCTCTTGTTCCCTGAAACGGCAAGTTTTTATAGTAATTGAAGGTGCAACAGGGATAAGAATAATCTGAAAGGATTATGGATGGGTTTCTCGGCAGAAATTTTAAGGTAACACTTGACCAGTTATATAGATATAAGCAATAGGCTTTGTCTATCCTCTAATTTCTTCTGGAACATAAGAATTTTTGGCATTCTATTAACCAGTCTTTTGCTATCTGAGGATTTTAGCGGCATCTTATTACCATATCTTGATGACTTGTAGAAGTGGTCCTTGCCAATTTAAATCTCATTTAATGTTTTGTAGACCATTCAAACACAGCAGCGTGCTGAGAGAGATGCTGCAATTGCACGATTAGAACAAAGCCGAATTGTTCTTGCAATGAGATTGGCAGAACATCATGGTAAAAAGTACAAAGTCATTGAAGAAGCTCTGGCTTTTGTTGGAGATGTACATGGTACAGGCCGCTTTGTTTCATGTGACAACCTTTATGATCAGCCATGCTGTCCTTCTGGTGAGAATTTTATGACTGACAAAGGGAAGAGATCTAATATCCTTATCAATGTTCTCCTTTCAAGTTTCAATTTTGTGAAGAAATCTCTCAGATTGGATAATATGGGAGGAATAGTGGGCAATGCTGCTTTGGTTGCAGTTAGCATGGTTGCTTTACTGCATTTGCATCACGTAACTTATCAGGAGCATCCACATATGGAAGAAAATAGTATCTACGGCAGCAGAACTGTGAGAAGAACAAATCAACTGGAGGGGTCTTCATTCAATACCGGTCCCAGTAGTATGCCTGTATTTTCGGCTAAGGGTTAGAATTAAAAATAGTGCTCTCGTTCTCTCTGTTTATAGTATATGGCTGGGTATATTATTAGTCAATGAAGGTTTCTCTTTTTAGCCCTCTTGGGCTTTGAGGCCACGTAAAGTTTGCAGAGCAGCGTAGTGCATACGGTGATGAGGGGCAATATATAGGTTCTCTTTATTGGTTTTAATTTTTAAGTTGAGATGCAGATGCTTGGAGTTTTTTGGCAGAGATTTTATCTATTTTTCATTTGGAAGTCAATATGTATATTCCATCTTCCAGCAAAGTAGAATGTCATCTGTTGACTGTTTGGAATGTCTACCTTATTAATTTTTGTTTTTTGGTTGGTTAAGCGCGAATCCCTGCCCTTTAATTTATTTGTTCGGCTTTCTCCCCCCTTTTATCATGTATTTACAGAATATTTAATTCCTAGTGAAGTAGATATTCTGGTGTTTGCTTTTCAAAGAAATTGATTTTGCAATATTACAATTGAAGCTGTCAAAATTTGCTGAAATAGTATTACGCTGAAAGCTAGCTAGGCAGATTTTCCTCTTCTCTCTCTTGCACCATCGAATTTCAAGGAATCGTAAGTATTTGAGTTCCATGAAAACAAGGTACAAATTGGTGTGTTGCGGAATATATGGTTGTGTTCTATGTTGCATTTTTAGCATTTTTGCGGCCTTGATTTCTTTATTATATGAGACGGTGGACCTGCAGCATATCCACAAATGGGGAGAAATTTTTAAATAAATTGTCTATAAAAATTATATATTAAATTAATGATAAATAGATAAGTAAAAAAAAGGAGAAAATATATAAATTCAGTCAATAATAATAAAATAAAAATATGTAAATGTAAATTTTATCAGATCTTATCAAATAGTATTTTGTAAGTTCATATATTTATTTATATTAGTTTTTTTAGATGATTTTCTAGTATGTAATTTTAAAAATGAAATTCACTTTTAATATATGTATATATGTTTTTATGGTTGGCTGGATATTTAAAAGAAAAAAGATATTAATATATGTCAAGCTTTTTTTTTAAGACAAAAATTAATAAAATAATATTATTCATACACTATTTTTTAATATTATTTTTAATTATTAATATTATAAAATAATGATAATAATATATAATATAAATAATAAATAATAATATATATAAGAAAAATATATAAAAATATAATACCACTATGCAAGTTAATATTTTTCAAGTCAAAACGCACAAGGGCTGTTAACTAAGGCCTAAGGGTTATAGGAGGTTTGAAAAAGGGGATTTTGTTGCATCCAGAGATAGTTGAATAACGAATAATGTAGATTTTTTTTTTTTGTTTTGGCCCAGATGATGTAGAGTATAGACTGAACATAAGTTGAGAACTAAGGTGAAGATTGCCCTTAAATAGTGGGTCAGTATGCTCACATGATCTTAATCCCCTTCAATTCTGGATATCTGTGTTTCAGATATTAGGATATAAGATATTTAAGCCTTCATGTTGATTTGGTATAAAGATTAAAATTATTGAAAAAATGACACAATTTGTAATTTATAAAATTTGATAAAATATATTTTCTAAAGTTTTGAGGGAGGTTTGGGTCGATCATATAGTTAAAGGATGTAATAAGTGCATGAACTTGAAATGGGCCAAGTTGTGCATCATATTTCAAACAAGGAATAGAGTGAAGAGGCGATTGCATGAAAATATTGTCAAAATTGCAATAAGTGGTTGAGATAGTTTTCGTCTTTGTTGGCAACTTTTTGACTCTTGATTTGAAGAAAGACATAATTAAGTTAATGATATTCCCCTACGCGTCTAAACACTTGCTTTGACTTCCCATTGGATATGAGTCCAACGGCAACCAAACAAATTGTCCAACCTTTTCTTGTCATTCTCCATTGTTCCTTCCTTTTTCCTTTTCGCTATTCACTTTTCCCTGCCTCTCCTCCTTTAAGATTGTGTTTGAATGGATCGAGAATGTTGTATTATATTATATAGGTCAACTTGGAAACATATATTACAATCAATCAATTGTAGTAAATTCAACCTCTCCTTTCTAAATTCTAATTCCCACACTCAAAACGGAAAACCGTTTGAAAATTACCGATGAAATTGTCAATTACAAAATCAAATCTCTCACTTTCTTCTCCTCTGTCTCTACAGGAGAAAACATCATGTCTTCTACATATTTTCCATGTCTTTTTTCAGGCTAAGTTGTGGACATAAGATACGTATGTTCCACACATTTATTTACAAAATTAATATCTCTCTCTTATGTATTGGAATTTTAAGACAGTGATAGAGACTGACTATTCATTTCAACACTCAAATTATATATAAATTTATGATTATTACGTCTCCTGGATATTAGGATGAGCTGAGTACTCTCCATTGTATGTATATCCTTTTAAATTCTATTGTAGTGACTCACTATTCACAAAGTATTAGGAAAGGTTTTGGCCAATGGCCAGTGGGTGTTCCTGCTTCTGTAGTAAATTGTGAATTCCATTCCTGTCGGTGGTTGACTGGGGGAGATCACAACTACGATCATCAGGCCACGTGTTCATTGATAAGCACGATGACATTGCCACGTAGATCTATAAGAAGTGCCATGCGCATTTCACATGATCTCTCTCAGCAATCAATCAGCATGTGAGGATTTTGATTTTTTTGCACATGCATCTGATCTTGTCGGACCCAAAGAATTGGAGGGTAATCCGTACATACGACACGTGGGTGTACATTGTCGGCCAACTTTTATTTGTTGATGTGGATGGATGGCCCAATAGTATGAACCCATCCGCATGGGCCTTCCCTTCAACAACAACGCCACCCATCTCAATATTCAACTTTTTCGACATGCAAGAATCAAAGTCATATTGTTAGGAAGAAAAACCAAACAGAATAAATGGTCATGTTTCACGTAATATTCGTCATAATTTGACTTCAACGGTCTGTGTTTTGGCACAATAGATATTCTTATATCAATAAGTGTTAATTTGGAATGCGTGTAAATATGTAAACACAGATGGTGTGGCAGTGGCACCCACCAATATCAAGCAGGCTCACAAGGAGGCTGCGCAGCTGAGTGTTGTCTTTCTTCATTAAATCGCTCTCTCTTACCGACTGGCCCTCCTATAGCCTCCATCTACTTGTGTTATGAGGTTCACTTTGTTAAATGATTTAGGTAAGAGTGTGGCACCCACTCTCGTCTCTTTAAAATCCAAACAACACACTATTTCTGCGCACAGTACGGTACTGCATCTACTCTGTCCTTTGTGGCGAAGCCCTGGCGGTGTCTTTAACATATTTCTGACTTTCCTTTCAAGCTCTTGTTAGATCCACAGTTTGTTATACCTCATTAACTTCACAACGTCACAAGTACTCCTCTGCCTCTGCTTCATTAGCTACCAAATTTTTTTATCAACCTACCCTTACATTATTTTCTCACTGTCCTTTGTTGTTTCCTCTATTCACATTTTCCCTTTCCACCCAAATTTCAGAATATCATCATTACAGCATTGCTGCAAATGAAACCCAACAGCAAAATGGAAAATATCTTCTCATTTCTTAAAGTTCAGTTGTAGTGGCGAGTCTGAGAAAGAGTAACGGAGAAATGGGGAAGAGGGGAAGTTTATCGTGTTTATTTATTAATTAATTAATTAATTGCATGTCTCTGCATATGTCTTGGCACTTGGCAGCCATATTCGGCTTTTCAATACCAACACAGACAGCAACACTATCAGGTTACAAGGTGAACTCATTACTGGAGCTATGATCTTATGGACAATTGGCAATTCACTAGAATTTTAAAAACCTATATATAAAAGGGTTGTTGTCACAAATTTAATATATTACCAAGAATGTCAGGTCCTTTATATATACTTTCTAGAAGTTTTCAGCCCAAGGCTATAATTGCCCCAACTAGTACAGGGAAAGTGAACCAACTTATGTAGAAACATTGGTTTAAAATCTGGTGGACACAGTAAATTGAAGTAGCTTCTAAATTTATTTATATCCCACGTGAAAGGAGATATCATGAAACTTTGAATGGAAAAAAAAAATGAGCATGATGACATTATATACTTGAAAATAAACTGCAGCTACTACAAGATAATGTTTTAAACTTGTAAATTAATCTGTTGCAATCATTCAACTATAATTTCAAACAAATCCTTTTGCCCAGCCATGCCTAACGGTTAATGGTGTTGACAGAGTCTGAAGGGCTCCTTGTGTTACTCCATCACCTGCTTTCTATAACCATATCATTCTGTCTCCTTCTGAAGTTTCTGCAATATTCTTACATCTCACTAACTTATGTTCTATAAATTTAACACTCACCCAAAAATGGTTTCCATGTGCAATACTTATTAAATTGTGCATAATATGTAGAAGCCAATTACAACTCTTTTCTTTCTTTCTTTCATAAGCCTATAAACATATATTTCCTTAAAATACTGTAGAACAAATGTTAGGAGTTTGAACACAAAATGAGTTGATAAATGCAGCTAATCTTCGATATGCCAACAAGTATTTTAGTGTTGCAATTGGAAAATACAGTTGAATGAAGAATATATTATTAGGTGTGATTTAAATGGTTGTAAGAAGAATTGAATGGAACAGGAAGAGTGTATTGATGTATGCTTTGGCAGAAGCCTAGTAAAGAAAGTAGAGAGAGTTAACTGGAGACTTTACTAAATGTAGAAGAAAATAAATATCTATAGGTAACTCCATCAGGTGACTTACCAGAAAAATCAGTAGAAACGAACTTTACATTTAATGTATAGGACATAGGGTATAGATACGAATACATAGAAATAATGGCTCAAATTGCGAAGTGGTCCAGTGGTAAAAACTTGAGAGGAGGACATATTCCATAAATAGAAGGAAGGTTAAGGTTTTGGTTTGGGCATTATAAAAAGAAAGGGAGGAGGTGCCAGCTATAATTATGCGAACTTATAGACATGGGAACTGGAAGTGCAATTTGGGGGAATTATGGTGACGGATAATGTTGTTGTCATTTCCTACTATAATTCTGTTTTGGCCATGTTGGAGAGTGTCGTTTTCTCTCTTATCATTTTGGTTTGGTTGGTGGATTCAGGAGACCATTTGACAAGTTAACCAAAAAAGAGAACCATTCGAGACCGACGATTTGCTTTTGCCTAAAGTGCTGTGTCAAAATATCTTCAAATGCCTTTAATTAATTGATATTTCATATGATTCAACACTTGAAGTTGAAAACACAATTATGAAGACAGATTCTGAGAATAGATGATGAGTTCGTGTGGAGAGGGGGGGCGCGTGACGCTATTAATTCTAATTCCAAATGGGATCCTAATATTGCTTTAGGCATAATCATAATCATTCACTGGGAACCCCTTATAACTGGTGGAGTAAAAGTGAAGCAATTACACTTCCATCTAATTCATTACTAAAGCCTATCCTCACAACCATGTGTATACTGTATTAGTGTTTACTACTCAGTTTCTTCATGAATTAACTATGTTTAATTGATAATGCTAGACATATTAAAAATGAAATAAATCTTATTTAATAGTACTATGTAACAGAAAATGATGAACTAAAAACTGTAAAATTACATAATTGATATTTTGAAACAAAAAATGATTATTTATAGTAAAACTATTGGAAGGGAATGAAGGAGAAAGAAGGAATAGAGAGAAATACTAGGAATCTTGAATTGTGTCAAAATCAAGCTTCCTGTTTTGTCTTGTTACACAAGCTGTATCCAAGTAGTTGATGTTTGTCATGGGACCTCACCTGTTGATTTTAATTTTTTCGTAGTTGGGGTCAGTAACCTTTGCTCATCCGCATTTACATTCACCTTCCATCCATCCCATCTTGACATCCATCATTGTTTGGCCAGCTTGTCTACTCTGACTTTTCAAAACCAGATTAATTCCATTGGTGAATGGGGACTGATTTACAGCAGCGTCTTGAATAGAGAAGAATGGAAGAAACGAAGAGAAAAGGGAGTGGTTGAGGCTCAAAAGTCCAAACCCGACAAAGAAGTCACTCACTCATCTTCCTTCGCCTTTTTATGTACACGCACTCCTCTTTATTCACCTGCTTTGCGGCAGCACTTGCACCAAAAGCTCCCACCCCTCTCTTGGCTCTAACTAAACGTTTTCAATTCAATCTAAATATAAATGCAAATTTCGGGTCTGCCATTCACACCGCTCTGGACCCAACCCCACCGCCCACCACCGCAATCACCTCCCTCTTCTGCTCCACCCATTCCTATTTACGTGAGTAGTATTTAGTTATTCATTCATACACCAACAACATTAAAATTACTATTTAAGTATATTCTACATTTATGACAACAAAAATTTCAAATATCTCGTTTGTTTTTGACAGATATATCTGCTCCCATGAAAATCCAAAGCTAAACATTGGGAAGAACTTAATAGATTTGGATTAATAGTTGGACAATATATTACACTCTCAAGTCTCAACAACGCATAATTATTAAGCAACAAAGTATACATTAAATCTAGACAAAACTTCACTCAACTCTCCGTTAGCTATTTGTAACGGAGTTTCTAAAAACAAATAAATAATACGAAATGCTAATATTTATGGCTGCCACCGGAACAAAATGTGGCGACTAATGAGGAGGCCGACGGCGGCATTACGCAGAGCTCACTCTCCAGTCTCCACCTTCACAGAACCACCAGAGGGTCTGAACCTAACAAAATATCTTGGAAGTAATCGTCCATTTGGCACAACATCGATGGGGAGTTTGATTTCTCAAAATCTATCTCTGACTCAGTTACAATCATATTCTCACTGAAATCTTCATAAGCTAAGACCGGCGTCGTTTCCTCCAACAACGCTGAAGGTTCTTCGAACAGCAACGAGTATTCTGGCGTTGAGAAATTGAACACTTCATCCCAAGTTGGCAAATCAAACCCGAAATACTCACCGCTTTCTTCCAACAAATTCGTTTCACCTTCACACTCTCGGAATGCCTCTTCCACTGCCACTGCCTCTGCCTCGCACACTTTCTCCGCTTCAATCGCCTTTTGGGGTTCGGTTTCTTCACTGCAATTGCTTCTGAATTGCAGCACTGATGTAGGAGAGGATAGACGATGTGACTCCTCGCCGGAATCGTACCCGGACCCTGAAGCTTCCGACTTCACCACCACGTTCATTTCCGGCTTCACTCCCACTTCAGCTTCTTCCGCCTTTTCCATCGCCGGTGGTGTCACAAAGTTTGTTAAAGCGTCAGGACCTCGTAGTCTAATCGCCGCATTATCATAAACCATAGCTGCTTCCTCCGCTGTGTCATAGGTGCCTAACCAGAGACGTACACGTCGCGCGGGATCTCGAATCTCAGCCGCCCATTTTCCCCAAGGTCTTTGCCGTACTCCGCGGAACTTCCTACCGTTATTTGTAGTAGAAACTTTCGCCGGCCGCCGGCAAGATGAAGTTTCTCCGGCGATCCTCTTTCGGGGATTGGGAACTGCGACGTTCTTGCAACTTGTTTCGATGTCAATCTGGTTCACATAACGCTTCACCCTCTGACGACCGAAACAGTACTCTCCTTCCTCATCGCTGGAAGAGTCTGTGGCATCTGGATCAGTGACCGATATCCGTACCACTTTGGGTTCTATCGGATTGTGCGCATCGGAGGCCTTCTTAGTTGCCAGTGGTTTGGTGTGCTTCCTGGTAACACTGTGATGCACAGTGTATTTGCATAGGATGCTCTGTTCCATGATCTCAATCTATCAGAAATAGAGTGTATTCTTCGCCAAACAAATAGGCCCAGCTTTTAAAATAAAAGAGAACCGTGAAGAAGAAGACGGAAACTTTAAGAGAAGCACTCCAAAGGGTTTTTTGTTTAGAAATCTGCCAAAAGACATTCACAGTAGAAATGGGAAGGAAAAGGCAATAATAATAGTATTAATGAAATGGAAGGGGTCATATAGGAAACGAAATGGTAGAGAGAGATAGGAATAAAGGGAAAAGAGGAGCTTTTAACATCATGGGGTGAGAGAGAAAGCACTGGAGTCCCAAAAATCTCACTGAGAGCAAAAGGGCTTAAAAGAGAAGCTGTAGGAGAATTATTGAAATGGATTCTGATAATCTTCGCCCACTCTGGGTCACACTTTCCTTGAAACTTCTATATGGAACCCTGTTGGCGCCTTGAAATAAGAATCATGCGATTCAAATCAAGGAGAATAGAAGGAAAAAGATGCAGATTCTGGGGTCCTGAAGACCGCGTGGCTATGGGTATGAGTGCTGAGAACAAAGCTAATCAGTGGGAGTGCTGGTTGAATGGGTAAGAGAGCTCAGAACCAAGAAACAACAGTTTAGTTGCCGAGAGGACCGAAACACCGAAATCGCTGTTTTATAGGATCAAATAGCCGAAATAGGAAAGCTCGCTGCATAAGACTGGATCTTTTTTTATAATATAAAATTATAAATGCTATCAGCTTTTTGCACCAAATTTATTTATTTTTTCTCATTTTATTTAGAGAGAAGGGTGAGCAGAGGTAATTAGCCGGTGAAGGAGTATGGAACAATGATACGCCCCGCCGCATCCTTAGGATTTTGACACGTCGTGTGATGGGGTCGCAGAGAGGAGATCTGGACCAATGGGGAAACATCAACGGTGCTGAGTAATCATATCTCGGTTATTGTGATGGGTGTCACGTGAGACCCAAGATACCCGGTCACTTAAATTTAACGGGTCAAAGTGTTTTGACCAACCAAAAGGATCTTTGCTTCTAATTTACCTTTTCCCCTAACGTTATGCCCCAAATTGGCTGAGTAAGGGTGAGGGATTAAGCTAAGGCGGGAAAGGGTAATTCAGGAAGGTGAACTTCATTTTGTGCTGTCCAGGGTCAGAGGCAGCGGCCAAGTTGGTGGGCCAATAATTTTTGTAGCGGTTAGAGATAAAAAAGATTGTCACTTAATCTTTGATTTGGTGTCGTTTTGAAACAGATTTTTATATTTTACTTTTTACAGCTAGAACTAACGTGGCGGGCAACCTAGAAGTCGCCGCCATTTACAATTCGGTTCTGTACGTCTCTGGGCTTTTTTTGTTCACTGTTACCAGTATCGAGATATGCCCAATCTACACGCGGGATAGATTCGTGCCAAACACTCTCTGAAATTAGTGACATATAAATTAAGTCACTATTTTTTCCTTCCAGCAGTATTGGTAATGTATCCCTTTTATATTACACGATTTCAATGCTATAAGGCGGGGGGAATGTTTGGTATCACATTAAATCAGCTAAAAAATGGTACATTAAAAAAACGAAGGAAAATACAGTGTGTTTTTGGTAAAAGACAAAACGGTTATTTCTTATAATTCAAGTAATTGAAGAATATGTGATGTATTTATTAGTGAACGGATTATGGTCAAACAAAGGCAAAATGTTTTGAAGATTAACATTTGTATCAGCATTTGTTGTTATTTAATGCAATTTCCTTTCTCAACGACCAAACCAAACCAAGCCACATGCTATGTGTTTACTCTAATTTAGCAAACTTTTAAATCAAGGCCATCAAGTTGAATAGGAGCGCGTGTGGTTAGGGAGATTGGTTGGGTGGCGCAGAGGCGCACACAGCGCTCCTTGGTCCTGACTCCTGGCAGAGTAGGGTCCGCACCGATATAACCTTTTATCCACGTCCACCGCCTACGATTATGTAACGAGCCACCTATCCTGGCTCCAAATATCAACCTTTTGTTAATCACTACTCACCAATTACAATTACAATTACCTTCTTAATTTTATCAGCTCAACCGCAGTCCATTTAATCATCAACTACAACCCATTGTTTTCTCACTTAATTATTATTAATTGTTTTTTTTATGAATTTCTTCGTTTATAACTAATAACAAATCATAGCAGTACCATCTCACTTCTTTGCGTACTAATACATAGTGGACCTGAATATTAAATCATTATAATTGTCCGTCTTATAAGTATTTCATAAAATAGAAACCAAAATGAGCTATGGCTATTTGCAGGTA
This sequence comes from Ceratonia siliqua, assembly GCA_034509205.1. NCBI lineage: Eukaryota > Viridiplantae > Streptophyta > Magnoliopsida > Fabales > Fabaceae > Ceratonia > Ceratonia siliqua. The sequence goes on from JASKGM010033346.1 coordinate 16,527, forward strand.
GTTTTTGGGCTGAGTTTTGTGGATAGGCATAGCGATTAGCGATTAGCGATTAGCGATTGGCGGCATTTGTCTAGTTAGTAGAGGTCAAGTAGTGTATATGTCTGCGTTCAGTTTACTAGCTGTTTGTATGAAAGCTCCAACAACAAGGGAAGTAGCTAAATACAGATACACACCTTGTCCTCTCTATATCTTAACTGTAGCCAACGATATTTTGCTGCCCATTTATACCACACACAACTATGCCCCTCACTATTCAAATTAAGAGTATGAATTTGGAATATAAGGTGATGGGCCAAGTCCGGCCCTAAGAAAAGACCCCAAATCACACCTAAAAGGCTAAAACAGTGCATAAAACAAGGAAAGCCGACCTGTTTGGTTTTATCTCAACATTTAAAAAAATAGATGAGAGGGAAAAAAACAAGAGATGCAAGTGGTGCAAGCGTTGATGATGCTTCTGACCTGGCTCTCCCTCGTCCAGCTATGACAGACGTCGTTGTGTGTCATCTAATGATTGGTGGTTAGGCTTTCACATTAAGAATTAGGCGAATTTAAATGGGAAAAATTCAGAAGAGTGCTTTTTGGCGATTTGGGTGGAGAAGGCAGTTTTGGTTTATGTAGCATCGCTTTGTGGATAGATAGATGTGGGTTTGTATTATTTTAAAGAGTGAGCAGTAACAATATACGTGTATAGCTAATTATGGGGTTGGTGCTCTCTCACATGATGCTCTATTTCTCCCACACTTTCATGTATTTGCTCTTTACACATATTACATATAGTGGCTTTGGTTACTGATTCTACTCCCCTCTCCTCTCATCTCATCTTTCTATTCTCTGTTTCCTTATAAAAATTACTCTAAAAGCCTGTCTATGTATTTTAATATAATATTCTATATATAAAAGCTGGTTGTTATGCTATATATGCTACGCGTATTACACATTGATTATACATGTTAATTAAGTAACAAATTTAATTTGTTTATATATAGTCACTTTTTAATCTTTAAAGGATTAAAGATTTGAATTTAAAGTTGACCTTTGCTTTTGCAGTTTTTAAGAAAAACCTTTTAAATTGATATATGTTCACATAAAACTAGGAGTACTTGAGAAGAAGGGTATTGGGTATTGGGTATTGTGGGTGTATGTGTTTGAAGATCCCATGGATGAAGAGAAAGACAAAAATCAAGGTACGTTGCAGTTAGGAAGTCATAGGAGAATGGCCCTCTCACCATTGAGCCAAGTGAAGCTTTAGATAAAGACAGACACATAGCCAAGAACACCAAATTCGACAAAATAATCTCCCGCTCGACTGCAGCTCCCTTCAACTTGTTCATTTAATTATCATATAAAAATACATCCAGCAACGTCGTCGTTCTCTTAATTTCTTCCTTCTTCTATATACCTCTACACAGCTAATCTCTACGTGTTGTGTTCACCATCTCACGTTCCCTTATAAATTTTTATTCCAGTTATATACAGTGACACTATCAGTGTAACAGTAACAAATTAAACTGGGAGCAGGCTGGTATAAGTCAATGAGCATCAAGTCCAAGATCCTTCTCGTTGGACTGTTTCGTGACTACTCACTATTCGTATTAAGTTAATCAATCTTCATTAATGATTTAAGCAAATCCTTCCATGTCCCTACGCAGATGCCCTTGATTTTAGTGTAACCGCCTCATCACGCTCCTTCTATATGCCTTTTAATTCATCAACCACTAATTACCTAAAACTTGCATCTCATCTCCAATATAATTTCCCTCCATTACTATCTATATTTTGATAAATTTGTTAATCATGAATAAATACATAAATATTCATTTTGGTTTGAATTTTAATACGGAAAGAAATTAAGGAGATGATGTTTGTTAATTAGGAATAATCCCTATGTTTCTGTAATAAATCCCAAAGCGTACATAAACTAGTTAATGAAACCAAGATCTGTTATAAAAAGAAGGGTCATTTGACACAGAACTTTGAAGCTTTATTACCATGTGGGGTCTTAATATTTGTGTTGGTGTTTTAGATCAAACAAGGTATAGCTCGGTTTTCCATAGAAGCAAAATTTAAAGATGCAGATTTAAAATAAAACAAACATATCAAACCATATATTCATTTTTATTAATATTCCTCACTGAGAAACGAGTCCATAAGCTTCTCTTCGAAGCAAGAGATGTTGGTTTTCTAATTTCTCTGTCTTACTCTCTCTCTGTGTTCTCATTTTGAACCACGAAATATAATATCCATTTCAGGTTTACTCAAAATGATGCCTTCCATTTTTATCCTCAGTAACTCAATTACTCAAAACACAGCTAGCTAGCACTGAACGTTGATAACATCATTCTGGTTGCTAGGAATAGGTTTTTGCTTTCCTTGGCAAGTCACCAAGTCAACTTGTCACGTGCTTCTTCCCTCTTTCTTAGGTAGTTAGGAGACTAATCACTAATCAAACATGTGATGGAAAAACACTTTTACAAAATTGAAAAAAAAAACTCCCTTTACATGCATGAAAGAATTATTTTCCCCGCAACAAAGATGCTGCAATGAATATAATCATATATTGCCCGAAAGGGAAACCAAAGAAAAAGCGAAAAAGGAAAAGAGTGAAGTTTTTTTTTTCTTGTTTAACTTCCTCTTTTCCATTTTAAAGTGAGTATATGCCTTAACTTTCACCCACGAGTGAGTCAATTTTATTTGATTAAAGTCTCCTTTTGTTCTTCTTTGCTGAGTGAAACGCTACTTTAGTACTTTATTTCTTATCAAGTTTATTTTGTGTTGGATGAAGAATCAGATTTGCCCATAGCTATGCCTTTTCGCCCATCCATTTTAAGTGAGCTACCACTACCCAGTAATGACATTTTTCCTTATAAATAATGCCTTGGGGAAGAATGTGGGATCTTTTTTCACTCCATTCTATAGTAGTTGCTATGTCTCTTTAATAGCAAAATAAGTTATGCTATAGAATCAAGCAAAATGAGCTAACAAAAGTTCTAAAACAATTATACTATATAAATAAGATCAATTGCACTAGCATTGATACTGTGTTTACATATATTTCCTAAAATTCTCACGCATTTATATGTAATTGAATAGATATAAGTCACACACATCATTTTCTAGTTGTGCTACGTAATCGTATTATATATTAAGGTAATGTTATTTGTATATTATTTTTTCTACATTTCTCTTAAGAAAAAAATTGTAGTGTTATCATTTTCTAGTTGTGCTACGTAATCGTATTATATATTAAGGTAATGTTATTTGTATATTATTTTTTCTACACTTCTCTTAAGAAAAAAATTGTAGTGTTATCATAGTACTGAACTCAATGTTCCCCTCTTTCACAAAAGTAGACCCTTATGATAAAGTACACAAATTATATTATAAGGGGTCCACTTTAAAAATTACTCTCATCTTTTTTGTGAGAGAGATGAGCACTAAGTTCAACGTTATAGTAGTACTAAACTTGTTTTTCTCTTACATCCTCACTTTTAATCATTGATATATTATAAAATAATGATGATAATAGATAATAATATAATATATCAATGGTTAAAAGTAAAAGTGTAAGAGATGTGTAAAAAAAAAATAGTGTACAAATAACATTATTCTATATATTAAGTGCATTGCAATCCTCCTATCTTAAAAAGTTTTTAGAGGGGGAGTTAGCCAATAACTAAAAATTAACATGATATCAGAGTTACCGAGCAACCTCAAAGAGGATCCAAGGTGAAAAACATATACTCTGTAATTGAGCTTACAATCGCTCACCACATCTAAATTGAGGGGAGTGTTGGAAAGTATAAAATATAAGTACATTGCAATCCTTCCCTCTTGAAATGTTTTAGGAGGAATAGTTAGGCAATCACCAAAATTAATATATATAATCATACATAAAATCATATAAGACATTATTATAATCAAGTTGAATAGAGCCTAGCTATAGGGTACGTTGGGTATGATTCAAATTGAATAGATTGTAGATGAAGATTCACTCATATTGAAGCAGATCACGTGCCCTCTCTGGAATTTGAGTTACTTAAACAATGATATCTTATAAAGCATTGCTCTAAATTTACTAGTCTTTGCAAAAAGGACGTGTGTAGGACGTGCGTGAAAGTGGTATCAGTTCGCTCTTACTCCATGTTTTATATTTGGACCATACATTCACAAAGTTTGCTCCCAGAAAATAAAATCTGCTAAAAGGCCTTTGATATTTATGAAAGTCATATGAGAAACATTGGAAATTTATGAGATTCTAGCTTTGATATTAACATACAAAAACGATTCTGTATTTGCTTCCACTCTCCAACCTGCAAAAGTGCAGTGCATTGTATGGTTTGCATAATTTCATCTTAATATAATTATAAGTAGAGGATATGGGGTTATGGTAAAGCCAGCGATCCGCTGCAAATTACAGTAAGCGGCTCCTTTGAAGAAGGATTTTGTCCCCGGATTATATGACAGAGAAGGGTGAGTGTTCAGCGGCGGTCGGCCCCACTGACACTTCGCCGGTTACCGGCGCTGTTTACGGTGAACCTGAGAGTGGTACGTGTACTTCACCATGTGGAGGTGATGTGGCCTTTATTGCTCTTACAAATATATAATAACTATCTAACGTCTAAGAAACAGCAAGAGATCGAGACGGAGAAACGATTGCATTAGCTTTGGGTTTTGTATTTAGTTGATTTGCACTTTGGAATCCCAATTTGCTCTGAATAAGAGGCAAAATGGGAGGATTTGGTACTAACCCTCAAATTGGGGGTGGACTATGGAACATGTCTTTGTTATCTCCAAAACTTTAGTCCCATAATTTAAGAATCAAAGCTACAAAATAGGTTTGGTTAAAGACATACAGAATAATGTTTGGTTCGTTATTGGTTAAAGGAGGGGAAAAAAAGTAGAAAAGAAGGAATAAACCAAAAAAAGAGAAGGCAGAGTGAGAGAATAAGGGAGGGTTTGGTAGATGAAAAGCTCAACGCCAAAACCTGTCCTGTAAAAGCATAACTCAGGATGCTTTTCTCTATGGTATTGTGGAGGGAAATAATTGGGTAAGTCAGCTGAACTTTATTCGTCTTGTATAGGTAGGATGCTAAAATTCCCATAATATTGCAAGACATGTGGTTTTCTTTTATCTTGTCGATCTCAGAAAAAATGAAGTTGATTCCTATTCCCTAACTTGTTATTATTTGAAACTCTAAGTGGGCTGCATGAGAACCCACATCATTCCTCTTCCCTTTATTAGTAGAGATCAATAATACTTGGTGGTTCACAATAATTTAGATTAATTAGAAGTAACTAATATTCATCGACAAATCCAGCTAGCTCAGGAACTGCATTGACCCAAAGTGGTGACTTCACTAGATATATGACTTGTAAAACTCCACTGATTGTATATATAATAGCATAGTGATATATCTTGAGGTATGAGTATGATATATATATATATATATATATATTCAACTGTGCAAATTGTGGTTTGTCCTCAGAAAAGACAAGGCCAGAAGTGCATGGAACTGAGATTAGGTATTTAGGTTTACAAATTAATGAAGCAGATTTTCAGGGGCCCTGCTCTTAAACCCACTCGTGGGCACGACCCATTTGCAAGATTTTTATCTTTCGTTGAAAATAGATTATGATAGAGGAACATGTTGGACACGTATGATTGCGAATAAAGAAAGGGGGTGCTCAGTAGAGCCATGAAAGAAATAATATTGAAGATGCAGGACATGGGTCACGATGTCCTTATATATTTAGGCACATTATTTAGTATTATAATGATAAAAGTAATGTTTTGTGGGGTTGGCTTTTTCTCAGAAGCAGAATATATAAAATTGGTGTTGGCATTCCAAGGCCTTCTTGCTAGTTTGTAAGTATTGTTATTAATTTTCATGGTCAACAAAGAAACATAATAGGTATAAATACATTAACGTATAAATGTTTATTCTGAATGATAGAGAGTATACTAAAACGATAATACCGTATTACGAAGCTCAAGGTATATGTATATGACCAAAAACGATGTAGCTAATAATATCATTAAATAAACCAATTTGAATCAATCACGATTTAGTTTTGTGCGTAATTCATGCTAAATAATAAGGAACACCAGTTTCATGAAATTCAATCAAATAGTTTATGAGCTTAGATAACAGTACTTTGAATCAATATTTTATTTCCATTCAACTAATTTTTTTTTTAAGTTCATATATGGTTGAATGTTTACTTTGAATCCTTACCAAATCCTCTTATGTGTATTTGTTAAGCAGATATGAATAATAAAATTCTAAAAAATAACAGTATTTTGAATTGCTTCGTAAATTTTTATTTTCCTCTCATTGAGGTTATGGCCTTACGGGCCTGGGCATGTAGCATGAGAGCATTGTGCGGTTTGATGGGCAAATTTGGAAATGGCAGGTGTCATTTATTGCCGCCTGTAACTTTGACTTTGACCAGAATATGGGGCCTGTAGCCTATAGCCTATAGGTGTCCTAGGCTCTTTGCCCTTCCCCATTAGGACTCAACAACCTTCCTCACGTATTAATTTCTTTGTCCCCCATACTAATGGCACTATATATTATCTAAGGAAGAAAAGTGAAATGTATAAGAAAACAAGATAGTTTATGAGAAACTTTCCCTCAACCAAGACAGTTGCCTGTTGGGAATTTATTATTATTATTTTGTTGGGAGTTATTTTGGTAAGTGAATTGATTTAATACTAAAATTAATTAGTTGAATTAGTATTTGATGATATAGGAGGTAAAAGTTTGGTGCAAGAAAAAGGTTTAAAATTTGTAAATACTACTTTTGGCCGTTGGCATTTCTTGATAGACAATGCAATTCAAGGAGCAATGGACAACGTTTTTGTTGGTAATAATAAGAAAATGCTGATGGCTAAGACAAAGGGATTCTGAGAATAGGTTCCATTGTCCGTTAATCACAAAATAACGATAGGGTGCTTCTGCTGCCCTTTCTTTTTCACCCAAATCAATAATGGGTCTGTGTCTTGTTCATTTTAGGCTGGGCCGCGGTATTTCCTATCGGTCATAAAGGCATTGCCAGTGTTCTTTTCTGACCAAAAACAAATCAAAAGACAAAATTCAGCTGCTGTTTGTTTGTTTCCTTCTTCCTTTACCGTTGTCTTATTTTTCATTCATTTTGCTGGCCGGGGTGCTCAAAACACTGACACACCACTCCTGAGAAAGAAGATAGAATGAAATTATATTAAGGTCAAATTACTGATAGTCCAATCCAGTTATGGTTTATACTTTAGAGGTTATCCATTATGTCTTCTTATGTTTTGTTGTTCATTACTCATCTCTATTCAAATCGCCAAGTGATACTTTTTCAATCACGAGTGGCCAAAGTGAACAACCTCAGATTGCCTCTAATTTACCCTAAAAATAATTATCATTTTCATTCAACCTTAATAAACTTTTGCATTTTAGAAATGAAGACCTTTCATTGCCTCCTGGCTCCTGCCAAACAAATAAAGTGCAATTAATATTCGATTTCATATCTTGGACTTCAGTCTATCAAAACATCCTATGTTGTTAATCATTCTCCTTCAGAAGAAATACTCAAAATACACACTAAACCATACTCTGCCATAAACTAACATTCTTTTATCAAGCCACTGTTAGTGTCACTTAACTACCTCAAGTATCACCCAGTAACTTATGGCATTTAATAGCTATAGAAGACTATGAAATCAAGGAATCTCAGGACTAAGTCATCATAGCTCGCAGTGCACTGAGTCCGGTGTCAACACCTATTAGAGAGACAATGATGAGCAGTCCTTCAATCCTTAGGAACAAGTTCTTAACGAGGCATTTTATACTCACAATTTTTTTTATAATCTCTCACAATATATTTTCTCAATCACTCATCATCAACTCATCTTTTTCTCTTATATAATCTCATTATTTGATGAATAAGTAAAAAAAATTTCCAAATAGATTATGAAAAGTTATGTAAAAATACAGTTTCTCATTCTTAAATGAAAAAAGCTAAAGAGAATAAGTGAGAAGTAAGAAAAAGAGAAATGTTATTCTCATAAATTTTATTTTCATTTTCACAAATCCACTACATGTCATGTTAAAAGAAATTAAGTCTTAATGTGATGGGGTAAGTATAAAGATATAGAGTAAGATAGGGTAGGTTTATAAAATTTATAAGAGATAAAATTTACGGGAATAAAATTTTGGAGGTTACTACCCTACCGCCCACATGTGTGGGCGGTAGGGCAGTTTATATATATATTTTTTATATTTTTTTTGATTTTTTTTAAAATTTTTTTTACTTTTTAAAATTAATAAATTAATTTTTATATCATAAATTTTTTTCAGAATTTTTGA
>JASKGM010033357.1:11302-24874 GCA_034509205.1 Ceratonia siliqua
TTGAGCATCTGATTGTCAAAGCAGATCAAAGAAACATATCACGTAACTACCGTTCTATAGATAGGAACACCATATTTGTATCCCACAAGCACAACCCATAATGTATTTACTGTTTACCGATGCTTTCACATCTATCATTTGTCAGGATTAATTACTTTTTTAATAGATGCATGATAGAAAAAGGAGTAACGTTAACTCATGTGAATTTTCATTTTTCTCATTTTGATCAATGTTTGTGCCATTTTCAATATTTATGTGAGTGAATTCAATATCACTCTTTTCCAATCTCAATTATTTAATTTACAAATTGATCTATAACTGTAATTCTTTTTTGTTCCTTCCTTTTTATTTTCATACATTACTTTTTGCATGACTATGCCAAAGGAAAAAAGTGATATTTATTAATAAAACTTTAGTCCCATTTAAATTTTAAATTTTCCAATTTTTTAAAATTTATATTGATAAATGAGTTCCATGAGTTCAGAACATAATTAAAAAAATTTATCAGATTAATTTCTGTTTACTCAAAAATGTTCCGAATTCGATATTTCAATTACTACAAAGTACATAGAAGTACTTCACGTAAATTCACAAAGTTATGATAATATGAACGTTTCTTAAATTATTAAATTTATCCAGTTTTTTGACTTAATTTATCCCGTAATAATGAATCATACGATATTTTATTTGTAATGGGTTGAACAACTCGCACGGTTGGTAATGATGGGTCAGAAAATGTATTTATTTGGGCCCATAAACTTGGAATATTAGCCGGAGTTGGGGCCTCGGTTTTTTTCCCTGGTCGAAACGGGTGCGTTTTCAACCCACTTGAGGTGGTATGATGGGCAAGAAGATTTATTTATGTCGGTCCATAAACTTGTAATGGTAGGAGGTGCGGGTCAACTGACTTGACGTTGGTAATAATGGGCCATACAGTTTCTGTTACAATTTTTGGGCCTAACGGATAAAAGAGTTTTGAGAGTTTGGGGTCCACTTTACTTACTGTACTCGTGCTATGCACGAGAATTTTAAAAATTTTAAAAATTAAGAACTTGTGTACATGTAAACAGAAGATAAATAATGTAAAATAAAAATTGTATATATATATATATATATTTTTTTTAAATATTAATAATATATAGATTCAAATATCACCATAAATTATTTTATTAAATTTATTTTTTTACAAAAAAATAATTTTATATATTTTCATTACTTAAATATATTATATTATAGAAAGTTTTTATGATTATATTTCTTTATATATAATTATAATTAATTATATCATAATATTTTTTTAATTAAAAAATTTATAAATAATTATTTAAAAATGTAATTTGGGGAACCATATCAAAAATGCATTCAAAGGAATCTTTTTTTAGGGAATTTATATATTTTTATTCATTTATATTTATCATTGTAATGTTTCCCTTCATATATTAATTTTAATACATTATACATTTAATTACAATAATTTAGCTAAATTACATACCACTATTATTTAGGTGTTAAATTATTTTAATTTGACTTAATTATAATTTTTAAATCTCCACCTATAATAATTGTCTAAAAAATTAAATTAATCCATATAAAAAAAGAAATAATCAATGTGCATATAAATTAACTTAAACATTACTTATTAAAAGAGACCGATATTTCGGGCAAATTCAAAATGAAAGCTTGTAAACTACAGATCTCAGTGGTTTTTAATTTTTTTTAAAACGTTCAAATATAGCTAGAATTGCACTACGAAATGATATATTGAGGTTGACATTAATGATAGGTATTGATTACAAGTGTGGCTTTTATTATGATTTTGTTAATGCAAACAGCCAAATAATACAGGATCGATCTTGTCTGTAAGATGAACTAATGACTTGGAAATCCTGGTCAGTCAACTTTTCCCCAACATTTGCTGAAAAATAATGACCCATAGAGTGGTAAGTTACTATTCTAATGAAAACTTTGTTAACTTAAGTGCAAAGCTGGCATCTTTATCTTCAAGTGACAGCAGGTAGGCTTTTAAATTAGTTAATATTTATAGTTTGGTCAGATTTATATATGTAGACTTTTCTGACCCTCCATGACCCCATATATAAAGTAATACAGGAGTACTACTCTCATTTCATTTTTCTCATGCACTTTCTGGGAACTAAGATATTTATAATTGATTTTTGTTTCTATATATAATTATAGATTAGAAGAGATGAATTGACTGAAGCTGCAGTCTTCATCACAAACTTGCATAATGCAACAGTAAGGTTTTTGTTGGTGTAGAAAAGTGAGGAGTACTTTATTGGAGGTGAAAGGAGGCAAGAATGGGACTTGTACCCAATGATTTTATCTCTAAGCACCTAATTTGAAAGGCGATGCTTTTGTAGTTGCTATCAAAGTTGACATCAAATGGTGAATTCTTTAGCTACACAACAAGGAACAATAAACGTGTTCACAGGTGAGGTTCCAACACATGACTCAACACCTAGCTATAAATAATTAAATACTGTGCTCATCCTGATCCAAGCTGCTTCCTGTTACGAGCACTTTTCTCCATGCATCTAGCTTGAGTTAATATCAGATTTAGTTATAATTTCGATTTTAGACTACTTAAAAACGACATATATAATCCTTGAACAGTGCTCAGCCGTCCAAAATGATCTTCTTTTGTATCATACATTATATGCTGATGCATGCTTATGATCAGTCTTATGCCACTTTCATGTGCTCAAAATAAGAAGATCCATAGATGAAAATGACAAGGGATTTTGATTATATCATGTTGGGTTTTGTTCTTACTCTCCAAGCTAGCTAACTATGGCCAAATCATTGTTGAGTTCAAAACGTAGAGGCTACCAATGATTATTACCACTACTTTACCAACTTCAGAACTATCTGTAAATGACATCATTACTTCTAAACAAAATAAAGTTCACTGCATCTGTGCCCTTTAGCGGAAAGAATAGGGCGACCATTACGCAACTAAGCATTGCAAATTTGCAACTGACTTGTTCAAGCACTTCCACGTGATGTTCTTGTTTCTTTTCGATTCAATTGTCAGAAATCATTTCAAGTTAATCAAAATTTCTGAAATCAAAATATACACTTTCCTTGACAGTGACAGGAGATGCTGAGGGAGTACAATAAAGGAAAGGTGAAGTATTCCTATCTTGGGAGGTGATTGATTGAATGAGACTAAAGACTGTGTTCAGATCCCTTTCCTTTATTGCCTTTCTGCATCTTCTATACATAACTAATGCCAGAACAAACACACTACATTAATTCTTGCCTTCTAAGTTTTAGTTGTTGCTAATTTCATTGGAGGCATATATAGGCATTTGGTTTAAGCAAGTGATAGTCTTCACTCTTCAATAATGGAAGCTTGGAAATGCAAACCCAAAGCCCCAGTTAATTGAATTCAGATTACGTAAAGCGGAAAGGTTTTGCAAACTGATCGACCCCTGCCTCTTTACCTTCTTCCTATATCCCTATCCTCTCTTCAATTGCATGTTGCCCTGAAAAGCCTCTCCTTGTCCCACGCCCAAGACCCCTCCATAATTCCCTACCAAACAAATAAAAGCAAAAACTTCTTTAACGATAAAATACATATTTTCCCACATTTTCTAATATAAAACAATTCATCAATAATCATAAGTAGCATGCGTTTCTCTATTAAATTTATAGAATTATTAAATTTTGTTCATTTTAAATACTTTTAACTTTTTGGTTTAATTTATTTGATAAAAGAAAAAGTAACTTATTTGACATGCATATTATATATATGCAAATTAAACCAGGGTATTTAAAATGGCATGAAGGAATGGAAATTGTTAAATAAGTTATCGTTGAACTCACTTGAACATATAAAAAAGAAAAGGTCTGAATCGCAGGAGCTTCAAAGAAATTGGAACTGGGGAAGGATATATATATACATATAGGAAAGTCTCTTTCGCCACCAGCATAGAAAGTCACATGGCTTGCCTTGTTTTTGAGTTGATTAATGAGTGCACGTAATTTTTCGCATGTCTTCTTCAAGTCCAACTATTCCATTGAAAGTCAATTATCAATTAGGGCAAAAAAAGGAAAATGAAGGTGAGGTCGTCGACATAATCTTAATGGAGAGTAAAGTCATTTATTTTCTTTTTAAAAATGAAGTTAAATTGATGTTAACAAAACGGGCAAACTCACCAACTTCCAAGTGTACATATATATGGTTAATATAGAGTGATTTTCTTTTGTTAATTAACATACGTATATGATGATGATCATCTATTTTGTATTTGGTTTAACCAGTCAATTTATTTATTTTGAATTAAAAATTTATCTCTCCCATAGAACTCAATTTGAATTAGATCATTTTTATCAATAATGTAGCAGTTACTTTCATTTTTGACTTGTACAGGTCGTCAATCCTTTCAAGTCAAGTAACAAAACCAACTTTGGTTTATATGATATATTTTATATTAAGATAATCTTAAATGTATATATTTTCTTTTACAGAACTTTAACCCATAATTACAAGCTGTAAATTTTATATATATGCATCAATGGCAGGAGCAAAAGAAGAATAAAGATGTGATTCATTAAATTATGTATTGGCATTCACTATAAATTTAAGAACAATACTCCTTTCTAAGATGCTTGATCGTGGATAATTAATTTCCATGATTGCCCAACTTTAATATGTCACTCAATGACATATTTTGGTTTCTCTTTTTATCTTACAATGCAAATAATTAAAGGTCTAGCTACGTCTAGAAATTAGAATGTGTCAAAGCATGAGTGTATAGGATACTTAATTTGATTCAAACATCACTGCTTTGGCAGCAAGTTTGGACGAAGGTTCTGCGCTTTAAAATAAAACATAAGTCTGCGATCTACAAAGATTATAATATGTTTAGGAAACTGCGCAGTAATATTTAATGAAAAATCTAATATAATAGTTCCTCAGTATTACAATATTATAATCATTGGAGTTGTAATTCTGGCGATTCTTAAGCCTTAAACAGCGTTCTCTAATTGCAAAAACCAACCAGAATTTTTAAAATTTGGAAGCGCTTCTTATCCCACCGTATCCACAAAAGAAACAAAAAAGAAAAATACGGCGCTAATATTTTCCACAAAAAGTGGATGGCATTCCTTTAAATAAACCACAAGTCAAGGGGTAAACTGGTAATCCAGTCGGTTTATAAGCCCCTCCAAACCCAACGCTCTCATATGAACATGTCTCTCCAGACTCCACGCCAAAATGTTTAGCCCATCCCATCTCAAAACTTTGCACCCTCATCACGTTTTCTCAGTAAAATCATCATCTTCAACCTTAAGCTCCATGAAGCTCAAAAGCCTCCTCCACACCCTTATAATCTCCCGCATGTACCGAATCATTCGGGCACTCTCCAAAGTCAAAACCATTATCGTTGAGATTCTAAAGGACAACCAACCCATTCACTTCCACCACCCTTCTCAGAAAAAGCATCATAACAAGAACAAGAAGGTACTTTTGGGTTCTTTCAGGCTTCATTACAACTGGTGCTCTTCTAAATCTTCTCATGTTTTGCCGGTTCCGGCGCCTGTTTACGAAGGCTTACCTGCTACCCATTTTTACTATGATTCAAGTTGGAATACGATTATTAATCCATCTGATCAGCAACAACAAGGTGAGGATTTCCCTGACTCAGAGCTCGCAGGGTACCTTCAGTGGCTTGAGGAGAAGGTTCATGATAAGGGTACGGACAAACAGGAAATTAACGAGATTGACATGCTAGCAGAAGAGTTCATTGCAAATTGTCATGAGAAGTTTAGGTTGGAAAAGCAGGAATCTGATAGGAGGTTCCAAGAAATGTTGGCTAGGAGCATGTAAAAACAAAAAAAACAAAAAAGAGGCAAGGTGTTTGATCGATGTTTTCTTTTACAAAGTTCAGTCACTTGCTTTCCCATTCAATTTCATGAATTTGTAAGTGTGGGGAAGCTTATCCATCGGGTCGGGTGTATTGAGGACTTTTTACGGTCATATTTTCCTTTTTCTTTATTGTAACTTTTCAAAAGAAGAAGGGGTCTTGAAGAATTGTACATGATGGGGGGCTGGGCTGGGGGAATGTGCGATTCTTCTCTTGACATAATCATGGTGGTTTAAACTTGCGGGCTTATTTTGGTGGAACTGCAGTTTCAAAGTCTTTCTCTCCTGTTCAGCAGTTTCTTTGTATATAAACCACGTGATCTACTTGCCAGTCATCTGCATGTAAATAATAAAATTGTGGAAATGAATTTATCCCAAACAGAAAAGGAACACTGTCTGATTATATATTGCTTTGTATGTAGGCTAAAGTGCAATTATATATATTAAAGCCATAGCAACTAACAAGAGTTTGCATTTTATGGGTATTAATATAGGGAATTATTTAGATTTATAGCCGTCTAGCTTTGAACGGCGCAGTTCTGTCTTCAGGACAGTACCTAAATATCGATATAAATTAGTGGACAACAACACCTTATCCATTGTTAGAACGATATATAGTTTGGTGCACTCGCCTTGTTTGCTAGCACTTGTGTGAGTTGTGGAACCCTTTAATTGTATATATTTTGTTCAGTTGTCTTCAGAAGAGTTAAAACGATATATAGCCTCATCATTCATGAACCTTCCAACCGGATCTCTCGCTGTTTGCTTATAGATAAGCACATGTCAGTCTATACACCATTATTTTGCAGAACTCGATCACATTTTGTTCATTTAGTAATCATTTTATTTCTATCTGTACTATGATTCTACCAAGAGTGGACTCAGTCTATACTAAACTCACCTACTCCAACCCACCCTTCCGACTTGAGTTTTTCTAAT
The DNA here is from genome assembly GCA_034509205.1 of Ceratonia siliqua. Classification (NCBI taxonomy): domain Eukaryota; kingdom Viridiplantae; phylum Streptophyta; class Magnoliopsida; order Fabales; family Fabaceae; genus Ceratonia; species Ceratonia siliqua. The sequence continues at coordinate 18,132 of JASKGM010033357.1, forward strand.
ATAGTTGTATCTAAAATTCAAGTAGTTTCAATAAACTCAAAATGTCAAATTATGTAATTGCATCAGCAATTTGTAAAAAAAGGGGGGGGGGGGGTAAGTAGCTTGGCTTCATTTGATAAAATTAAGCAGGAAACATAGAAATAGAAGACGAAATGACTTAAGAAGGTGCCAAATAAAATGCATTATGTACCACTCTTTGTGGAAGATACACTAACAGAAAAGACTATTTCTTGGGTTCATAACCAAGAATGATAATCTAATTACACTGATTCAGATAATAATAATATATATTAAAATCCTGGTCCCCGTTAGATAGGTAATTGATTGGATCAAGAAACACGCACCACTACCGGACAGCTAGACATAGCCTTGATTTTGGAAGGTGGCAAAGATATTTAAAGCGATCGATCCAACATCTAGTACTTTTCAAAACCCAAAATCCCATTGGTGAGTAAAGTAATAATTCAGAAGGTTGTCAACTATTTCCTTTCCTTCTGGTTGTGTTGTGCATTGGCCTGATCACTTGAATGGCGTTGCAGAAAAAAAGGAAATGGGAAAGCTTATAGCCTTGCAGGAATAGCACATGTCGATGACAAGAGCATATAGAGTCATCGGTGTCATATGTTGATGCACTTAATGAAACCAAAGTTATACACTTTCTCCGAATTCGGACATCAATTAGTTTGGGTTACTCTGCCAGCTCAGTCAAGGGTGACATTTCCTGCTTTTTCACGGTAAACTATTGAACTATAAAGATGCTTCTTTTGATTCCTTGTCCATAGATAACATATGCCAGCTGCATTATTTCTAGCTCTTAATAGTTTTAGGGGGTTATCAAATAATGAAGCTGAATTTGTTTCTTTCCAGTAAAATAAATGGTGAAAGATATGTTTTTTTCCCTCAAGTGGCTCCGGGATTTCAGAAAGATAAATTTAATTTCTAATAATTACTATAAGAATAAATAATTCATTTTAGGGTGGGGGACTAGGAGTCTAGGATAATCATTGGTCAATCATAGGCCTTCATGTCTAATAAATGTTGGATCTTGAAGAACCCTGTAAGGATCTGCTAACTAAAGAAATGAAAACAAGGGTGAAAGTAGACAAATAAGGATACAAATATTTGTCAGGTTCAGCCATGTGATGCCTCCACTGTCTCGGTGTGATTAATTAAGAATTTACATAAGCTGAAATAATGTCACAAACATACTTATCTAGCTAGCACATCGTCAGATCATGTGAAGCCAAATTTTAGCAATATAGAGATTAATATTAATTCAGTAGTTTCTAATTCCCAATATTCTTACTGAACAGAATTTTACCTAATATTTCTGATCATTCTGGTAATATGATCTGTGTTGTGTACAAATAGAAGTACAAGGGTTAAGACCAGTCAAGAATGCTTTTGCAAGTACAGTAAAAGAAGACAGGTAAGGCATCAATATTGATGCCTCTTTTATTCTCCTCTGGTATCCTTTATTCCAAAACTTCTTTAGCTTCTTTATTTGAGAGAGAGAGCAATGGAAGCTTTAATTAGAAGAGAGCCAACTTTGGTTCCTTCGGTCTCCTTGTTTCCTGATAAATGGACTGCCTTTAAACATAAAAGTGAATTCCTGAAACCTATTAGGATTTTATTCTAGTACAGGATCAAATGGACAACTTGAGGAGCTGGAGCTGGAGCTGCATCCATTTATCCGCTGTTTATCACTTCCAAGGTTACTCTTCTTGGCCAACATGCCATAGAATAGACCCACTGGTAGTCAGTCATGACAGTACTCAGGAATTAGTACTTCGTGTTGCTATGGCTGGCTTTCTATTGTAAGTCAACAGAATGACATTTGGATTCCCACTTTAATAAATGGTCACTCATCATTGGCATCCGAAAACTACCTCTCAGAATTTGCAAAAGGGAAAATCAGAAACATATGGGCTCTGAAATCCAAACAATAACAACAAACGGCTTTACAGAATGCACTACTTTTGGGGCTTCCTTCTCTATATTTTCGATCCCTCATTCATGGGCCATGACCCATCCGTCATTAAGATAACATTATGCAAATTGCGGGACCAGGATCCCATCATGCTCCTTCATTTTCTAATCCAAGGGTGGGAGGGGGCTGCCCAGGCTGCCCCCTCTCCCACCCTCTCTCCTGCCCACCCAATCCAAGGGTGGGTAGGAGAACAGAATCCCCTCGTGTACATGAGGGGATCCTGGCGTGCAAATTGCGTATTGTTTACATACAAATCTCAATTTTTGAATATTTAAATGGTGAGATTTTTGCGTGTGTGTTAGAAACAGATAATTATGTATTCAAATTGAAAATATAATTCTCAAATAAATTAGGATGAGAAAGTAAAATTGATCTAAAAATATATTCGTAGATGCACCCCTTTACATGCCCCATAATGTAAAGAGATTCCAGATTCTGTACTAATTTTAACAATCGGTTCAAAATTCGTGGCCATGCTTGCTTCGTTTAAATCTATTCTTGGACAACTTTATATCCCACCTCTTTATTGGACATTGAATTTGAATCAAGATGTATGAAAAAAGAAAACTTGATAAAAACAAAGTGAGGATATGAACGGTTCAAATCTCTTGTTCAACTTTAACATCCTTCCACTTTGATTTGGACTGGAGATTTCACATTCACATTTTAACATAAAGGGATGCTGCATAATACTTTTTTACATATGACAGACACCACTCTATTCTTCTGCTTTTCCTGTTCTTTTGGTTTTGTTTTCACAAACGGGGGCAATGGAGGAAGAAGAATATGTTATGTTCACCTATCTCTTAGATGTCATGTGTAGCCTAGTGAGTGACATAGGTGGCAGGTGGCTAGCCTAGCGAGCTGTAGTAGTTAGGAAGTGACCATGCCAATTGTATTTTTAGTTACTTTGTGAGTGTCGTGTCTTAAGTTGTAAATCATATATATCCCTATGTATCTTTTGGGCAGAATTATGAAGAAAGATTACTGTCACCCCCTATCTCTCTTGTTCTTCCCTGCTTCTCTCTCAAACCCCCTTATCTCAAATCCAACCATAACAGAATAAACTGAACTATATACTTAAGAATAATTAGAAGAAAAAAAAAACGAAAGGTTTTCCTGCAAATAATAAAATGTTATTAATGGGACAAGTGGAAACTGCATAGGAAGAAGGTATCCAGTTTCTGGATCCCACCATATTCATCCCATCTAATTTGTCAAACCGTCCATGCAATGTCGTTATACATCACCGCCAAAGGGGTTTCCATCTTTTTGGCTGTAAAGCCAATTTTATAGCTAAAAGGTATATGGCTAGACGTTCAAACAACGCACTAGCCAACAACCAAACGTGCGCTCCTTCCTTTTCCATCTGTTCTTATGACTCAGGTTGACCATGCCATAATTGAATACAATGAATAATCATTCCCCTTCTCAATTCATCTGACAAGCCAACCGTGTAAGCCAAGAATTGCAATTAAAATGGAAAATAGTTCACGTGAATGCTAGCTTTTTTTTTACTAGTTAATGATCTTTCCAGAGGCCGGTGGGAATTCATACCAACAAGACAATTATCAATTGTGAATGGAATAATGAAGGCGCAGGAAGAGGATTTAAAGAAAAGAAAGAAAGGAAGAAGCAGCAAATAGCAATCACTCAAAAGCAACAAAATTAGATTCTGGGCATTTTCTTGATCAGCATCAAAATTGTCATATAAGGTGTAGGCCTCTGTGATCAAAATTCTGCCCTCATGCAAATCATAATTCCTAATTATACTTATCTAATTCTAGTGCTTATGTACACGCCCTGCACTCTGCTCTTTCTAATTCCCTCAACACCACTACAGGTAAGCCTTACCCTTAAAAGCCGAAAGAATACCCAAGAATCTGGCAATTTAGTATATCATATAAGCAAAAGGCCAAAAAAAGAACAGGAAGATCAAATGAAATAAACTAAGAAATAACTCTTCATTCCTTGCTGAGATCTCTAGGATAGACATCCAATTCTACTTGTTCTGCGTAGGATTTGGGACGCTTGGCGGTACTTTCCTCAAACTAGGCTCCACAGCTTTCTTGGGCTGTTTCCTGCTTCCACTTAACTTATCTATACTTGTCGAAATAGAAGCCAGAGATGATGATAGCAACTTCCTTGACAGGTTTCTGTCTCTTGAAAGGCTGTGTTCATTGCGAAGACAGAAGGAAGAGAACAAAAGAAAGTGAACCAGAATCAGGACCAAGACAGCAGCCAACACTCTGCAGTTGATGATCTTCATCAGAATGGTTTCAGTAAGAAAGAGGCTAAGAGCATCAAGAGGGTACTGATAATGTTACAAGTTGGATCAGGTTTATATGAAGAAGCATGAGCATGCCTTCTGCACGTGGTTCACCATTACTTGTATTATATCATATTCTAGAAAAACAGTAGGTGCCTAAGCAACAGGCATATAAAACGCAAGGATTTAGAACCTTGAAGCGGCTGATCATGTGACGCATAATTGACTAATGCCGTTTATGACTGACTGTGTTACAATCTTCAAACAGTCAATTAACTATGAAAAGTCATGTGATTGAACACATGAATCTGAACTAACCACCTTATAAATCCATGTTCACGGCTGGGTAAACTTGCTTTTGACTAAGTAGTAACCTTGTTAAATATACCTAATCATTTTTATTTTGTCATCTTTCACACTTTTTGATTGCTTCTTAGCTTGTGCCTGCGCCTAATGCTTCCATATTTCCAGTATAAACATGTGAAAACCTTGCACTTGTGCTAGAAGATCTGCTAGCTGCTAAATAGACTAATGAGTATTTCTACAATTTTTAACCCAACTATGCTTAGCTGGCTTGTCAGGTACATTTGAATTGAAGATTTAATCTTGGCAACTTTTGTTTTCTTCCCTTTTTATTTTGTACTCAAGATTCTTCGTGTTTTCCCGAGATTGGAAGATGGGATGAGTATAAACTACGAAATTCAGCAACACCAAAGATATTTACTGCAGTCCTCACATGACAGAGCCCACTACCCATCTTGAGGATCAATAGAAGTGTTCATATGATTGAGAGAGAATCCCCCCAAAAAATCCCAAATCAAAATTTGAAATTGAATGTCTCTATTTCCTATTGATTGGTCCTAGTGTGAAATTCTTCGTATAAAAAAACTTGCTGCCATCGTTCATAGTTGACCTAACCTTAGTTTATAATTAATTCAGGGAGAGGGCTTTCCTCCCTTCCTGAAAGTTTGTAACTGGCAATGAAAAGGGAAGTCCTCTTTACTGGTTATTACTATTATTAAACATTTTTGGCAAGCTATGCTTCCCAGTTCCCACCCTATCGTTTTCTCAATATCAATATTATCATATTTGAATCTGAGGCTGAGCTGGTTGCTTCGGGGCAACTTGCTTCTCTAGCTTCAACAAAATGTGTTTATTTTACCAAAAAAAAAAAAAACCAACCAACAATACTATTTTCAACAAAATGATAAATATTTAAAATTTTGAATAATATAAGATATTAGGTAAAAGAATGACATTTTATATTTGTTTTAAATAATAAAAAATATCTTAAATATTAATATACTAAATATAAGTATTTTGAATATTTTATGACAATCAAAATATCAAGATAAAAATAATAATATACTGTTCATGACCTAACACCTTTTTTTTTTTAATGACAAAGAGCTAACAGAGGTTAAACCAAACCAATTAATCAAGCCGTGCCTTAACCAAGCAAAGATTTTCTCTTTTTGGGGGTAATGCAGCCCCTTTTTTTTTTGTCATTATGCAGCCCAAAATTGGCATGTTTAAAGCTAATAATTGGATCAACATGGGCTAGTCCATTTGACAATACCTGTAACTAAGAAAGGCCTAAACCAACGTGACCCAACTTTTTAACACCATGTGATTACAGGGATATTATTATATGGGAGGAATATCTTATGTAAGAGATAAAGGAAGTTAATAACCACCCTAAATAAATAATTAACGGGTAAAATTAAAACAAATCAAGATATTAAAATTAAGAATTTAAAAAAAATATATATGAGTAATTATTATTATTTTATATTTCACATCTTTTAATTATTGATTTAAAGGCACTTACCTCACTTTTTGTTAGGGCGTTAAAAAGTTGAGGACTTCTGATTTCTGATTTGAGGGTGGTCGTATAACTCAAACGTGAGGTTGCTACCGAAAGAACTTATGAAAGCTGTTGAGACTTGAGGGACACATACAAAGGTCAACTTTGGCTTCCAGCGAAGTTACAATTACAAGAGTCTCTCTCTCTCTCTCTTGCTCTCGTTTGTGTCGGTCAATATTTAATGAGCGAGACTAAGTTACGTCTCACTTTTTTTTAAAAATTTTTTTTTTATTTTTTAAAAATAATTAAATATTTTTTATTTTATATATATTATATAAATATTTTTTATTTTTTTTAAATATTTTTACATTTTTTTATTATTTATCCATAATTTTTTTATTATTTATTTATAATTTAAAAAATTTTGTAAAAAATACAAAAATATTTTTAAAAATTTAAAATAAAATTTATGATATAAAATTTAATTAATTAATTTTAAAAAATAAAAAAAATTTTAAAAAAATAAAAAAAATTTAAAAATTATCTTACTGCCCACATATAAAAAAAAATTTAAAAATTACTCTACCAGTAGGCGGTAGGTAGTAATGCCCATATTTAGGGTGCGTTCGTTTCTCCTTTAAGGAGAAAGGAGAATGCAAAATTTTGAAAATAATGAC
>JASKGM010033368.1:0-24870 GCA_034509205.1 Ceratonia siliqua
TCTTCTTCTTCTTCGCTCTTGTTTCTTTTCTTTCATGGTATCAGAGCCTCCAAAGTGTGAAACTATTGTCTCGCACTAACGATCATGGCCTCTGAAAATGCTCCCTCTCCCTCTCCATCAACAGGCACCTCAAGCCAAAACCAAAGTAATTCCACTCCTACACCCCTCCTCTTCCGCACTTACAACCACCCCCTTTGACTCATACTTTCTCTATCAAACTAGAAGAAGGCAACTACCTTCTATGGAAAAATCAGCTGCTTAACATCATTCTTGCCAGTGGTCTTGAAGACTACATTGATGGATCCATTCCCCCTCCAAATCCTTTTATTGATACCACTCAAACAGTGAAAAATCCTGAATACAAACACTGGCAACGCACCAATCGTCTCCTAATGAGTTGGTTCTATGCTTCTCTCTCAACCACGTCTATGAGCCACATTGTGGGTCTTAGTACAGCTCATGAAATCTGGGATGCCCTCCACCGACCATATGAGTCATCGTCTACTGCTAGAATCATGAGCCTTCGCTCTCAACTACAACAGCTCAAGAAAGGAGGAGACTCTATCCAACAATATCTTTCTAATTTAAAGTCTATCACAGATCGTCTAGCTGCTGTTGGTGAAGCCATTAACTACAAGGATCATCTTGGCTACTTACTGGAAGGACTCTCGGCCAAGTATGACCCATTCGTCACTGCTGTCTACAACCGTGTTGATAACCCAAGCCTTGAAGATGTCCAGAGTTGGCTGATAAGCTTTGATCTCAGGCTTGAAAGACGACAACTTTCTGAGCTAACCATTCTCGGTCTTCCCCAGGCTCAAACGGCCTCCTTCCATCCCTCTAGCCAAAGCTCCAACTCGACCAACCCTTGGACTCCACCCTTTCAATCCGGTTTTAATCCACCTCAACCTGGATCTAACTCACAAGCCAACTCTGGTGTTCTCGGCAAAGGACCTGCCCCTCACTCTTCTCCACCACACTGGACCCCCAAATCCAACAACAAACCCAAGATTAAATGTCAAATTTGCAGGAAACCAGGCCACTCAGCCCACCGTTGTTATCACCGAATGAATCCCTATTATCAACCCCCATCTAATAACTCCTATCAACCCTAAGCCCATCACTCAGTCTTGGGTTCTCCTACTGTCCAATCTCCCGCTAACCTAACCCACCCCTATCACCTTCCTCCACCCCTTGCTTACTCCACTGCCACTCCATCTGAGTATTCTTCCACTACGAGCTGGTTGCTCGATTCTAGAGCGACTCACCATGTGACACCATCCTTGCAAAACCTCTCGCTTGCTACACCTCACTCAGGTAAAGAAACTCTCATGGTTGGTAATGGTCACACACTCCCTATCTCTCACATTGGCCATCATTTTCTCCCTTCTCACACACACTCCCTGTCCCTCAAAAATGTTTTAGTCACTCCACACATGTCCTCCAACTTAATCAGTGTATCTAAATTGTGTACTAATATTGATGCCTACATTGAGTTTCACCCCTCCTGTTTTTTTGTGAAGGATCGCAACACGAACAACATCCTCCTCCAAGGTCCCCTTGATCGTGGCCTACACACAACGTCAACTCCTGGTCCTCCATTTTCCAGTCAGCCTCCCTCTGCTTTTGTGTGTCAACCCGCAACCGGTGATCTTTGGCATGCCCGACTCGGGCATCCTAGCTCTCATATTATAACTAAATTCCTGAATGCTAGTAACTTGGACTGTAATGTTAAACAGAGTACTATCTGTCATACCTGTTTATTATCTAAGCATCATAAACTTCCTTCTTCTCTTTCTGCATCTCGCGCAAACAAACCATTTGATTTAATTCATGCTGATTTATGGGGTCCTGCACCCGTATCCTCTGTTATTGGAGCACGCTATTTTCTCCTTCTGGTTGATGACCATTCTCGCTACTCATGGCTCTACCTTCTCACCCACAAGGATCAAACCTGCGATACTTTCAAACTCTTTCACCAATTTATCGCCACTCAATTCAATTCCACCATCAAACAAGTTCGCACTGACTGGGGTGACGAGTTTCACTCCCTTCATTCCTTCTTCAATACTCTTGGCATCCATCATCAACTGTCCTGTCCACACACCCCTCATCAAAATGGCCGAGTAGAACGCAAAAATCGTCACATTGTCGAAGTTGGCTTGTCTCTTCTAGCCAATTCTCATACTCCTCTTAGTTTCTGGCCCTATGCATTTCACGAAGCCACCCTCCTCATTAACTCTCTTCCCACACTTGTCCTCGACTATCAAACCCCATATGAAATCCTGCACCATTGCAAACCTGATATAACCACCATCAAAGTGTTTGGCTTTACCTGTTTTCCTTTTCTCCGCCCTTACAATAAACATAAACTCAAGTTTTGATCTCGTGGATGTGTGTACCTAGGACGTAGCCTACATCACCGTGGCTACCTGTGTTTTGACCTTTCCAGTAACCGTTTTTTTATCTCTCGTGACGTGGTGTTTGACGAATCCCATTTACATTACCAACACCATGCCCCCTCTGCCCCCTCTGCCCCCTCTACTGTTCATGAATATCATCCAAATGATCATCTCATCACCTTCCCCTGTCCCCCTCCTATTCAGTCCAGTACCTTAACTACACTCCCTCCGTCTTCATCCCCTGCTTCTTCTCTGGCTCCACCCCTCTCCCTTTCCCACCTAGAGTCCTCATCTAGTTCGACCTCACCCTTGTCCCTTGACCAAGTTCCCCCACTTGATCCCCCTACCCACAACACTCATCCCATGCAAACCCGTTCAAAGTTTGGCATCTTTAGACCCAAAACCTACCATACCATGACTTCCTCTCCACCACTGCCCACTGAGGCCCCCAATCATCATGTTGCTCTTACTATTCCTGCTTGGAAAACTGCCATGGATCATGAAATCTCTGCCCTTCTTACCAACCGCACCTAGACCCTTGTCCCTAAACCTCCCCACCATAAAATTGTAGGCTGCCGCTGGGTCTACAAGGTCAAGCTGCTTTCAAATGGCTCTTTGGAACGTTGTAAAGCCCGGCTAGTCGCCAAGGGCTACCATCAAACCCCTAGCCTTGACTACACCGAGACTTTTAGCCCCGTCGTCAAACCTACCACCATCCGACTCGTTCTCTCCCTTGCTATCACCTATCAGTGGCCACTGCGTCAATTAGACGTCCACAATGCATTCCTTAATGGTGATCTCACTGATGCCGTTTACATGTCCCAGCCCCCTGGATATGAAAACTCTACTCATCCCTCCCATGTCTGCCTCCTTCACAAAGCCATTTATGGCCTTAAACAAAGCCCTCGCGCCTGGTACCTTAAGCTCACCCAATGCCTTCAACAGTGGCATTTCTTCCCCACCAAATTTGATTCCTCTATGTTTCTCAACCGCACTACGTTGATGACATTATTGTCACCGGCTCCAATCCCTCCCTCATCCGCCAAGTCATCCTTGATTTAAACAAAGAATTCTCCCTCAAAGACCTTAGACCTCTCTCCTACTTCCTAGGTATCCAACTCACACGTACCCCTCACTCTCTCCATTACACCCAATCTAAGTATATCACCGATCTCTTTCATCGTGCCCATCTTGACTCCTGCAAACCAGTTGCCACTCCTATGACTTCGAACTCCCATCTCTCCCTTCATGAGGGTTATCCACTCCCTGATCCCACCACTCGACCTGACATTACTTTTGCTGTTAACAAGGTCTGCCAATTCCTTCATTCCCCTACCACCACTCACCTTCAAGCCGTTAAACGAATTCTTTGATATCTCAAAGGTACCCATTCCTATGGCCTTTCCCTTACCAGCACATCTTCTCTTGATCTTACGTGCTACACCGATGCTGATTGGGCGAGCTGCCCTGATGGCAGGAAGAGCACCAGTGCCTACTGTGTGTTCCTTGGTTCCAATCTTATCTCCGGGTCCTCTCAAAAGCAGAAGGTCATCTCTCGTTCCAGCACTGAATCTGAGTACCGGGCCCTCGCCAACGCCGTTGCTGAAGTCTCTTGGATTGAATCTATCCTACACGAATTGGGGGTCTCTTATTCTATCCCCCCTACCATCTATTGTGATAACCTCAGTGCACTTCATCTATCTGCCAATCCAGTCTTCCATGCTCGCACCAAACACATCGAAATTGATCACCATTTCATCCATGATAAGATCCTTCATGGTTCCCTACTGGTTCGTCACATCTCCTTTGATCATCAACTTGCGGATCCTCTCACCAAAGTCATCTCCACCCAACGTTTTCTCAGTCTCCGAAACAAGCTCACTGTCCTTCCCTGTCCCATTCGCTTGCGGGGGGATGTTAAGCCTAATGGTAAAAGTCATAGCCAGATACATCTATACACATCAGAGAAATAACTCCCTTAGCTCCCTGCTCTGCTCTCTTAGCTCTCTGCTCTGCCACCCTGTCTTGCTTTCGCTATGGCATTTATCCTCTGTATTTTTCCTATTTTTCCTTTACTCAGTGTACTTTACTCTGCTTTGGTTTTACTTATGCACATATATACTTAGCTCTTGTACTCTTTCAATGTAGTGGAATATAATCAGAATTCAAAATCTCTGTCTCTCTTCTTCTTCTTCTTAGCTCTTGTTTCTTTTCTTTCAATAAAACCTATCTAGAACCAACCTTATCAAGAATCGCAATTCCTAAGCTAGATTTAGTCTAAGACAGTGGTAATTCCTAATCAGAGAACGTATAAACCACAAATCAAGCAACCAATTATGTGCGGCTAAAGAGAATGGACAGAGAGATTTACCTTCGAAAACTCCAAAGGCAGCGATGGAGACGAATAAAGCTTTACGAGTAAATAGACCCTGATTTATGAAATTTCCAACGAATGAGTAGCCTTGAACCACTTTACGATGACCATGAAGCTTCTGTTGCCAACTTGGGTCTTCTCAGAATATAAACCAGAGCTAGGAATCAAAGAACCCAGAGAGAATACTGCCCGAGAATACCAATAATATCGAACCCCACTTCAAGGGTAAAACAACGGACGCCTAGTCTGTTTTCTGGAAGACTGTGAGTGGGAAAGAGAAATGGACAGCGAGAGAATGGAAAGGGAACAGAGAGCTGTGGCTGTGGATAACGGAGAGAGAGCAACGGATGAGAGAGAATCCTTTTCACTACCTGGTGGGAAGAGGAACGAAGACGGAGCTAGTCTGCAACTTCCGAAACGCAGCGTTGCAAGCCGCCTTTCTGTTTTAGATCTGCTACACCAATAAAATGGTTACTCTTCTACAGCCCTTCTACCGCCCACAGTTTTTAATTTTTTTTTATATTTTTTTTAAATTTTTTATGATATTTTTATATTTTTATAAAATTTTTAAAATTACAAATAAATAATAAAATTAATTATGAATAAATAATAAAAAATTTTAAAAAAATATATGAGATAAAAAATATTTAATTAATTTTAAAAAATTTTAAAAATTAAAAATTAAACATAAAAAATTAAAAAATTAAAAAAATAGGAAGAAGTAGTTTAGTCTCAAAGAGCAATTACCCTTTGCGGAGTTCCCATAAAATTGTATCGATGCAAAAAGAGACCAATAAAAAGCAAGGGTGTTATTTATGAGAAATTCCGTTTTGTAATAGTTACACCGTTCTATTTAAATTAAGTATTATTTAATCAACTCATTATTTAATTTATAAATTTAGTATAATATTATAATTTGTTTTCGAGGAAGAGAGGTAGAAAAAGGTAGAAAGCAGTATAGACTTTTTATTTCAACACTAAATAAAAATACTTTTGTATTTTTTTATAATTTTTTTAATTAAAATTATTTTTATATATTTTTATCTAAATTTTTGTATTATTTAAAAATATTTTTTAATTATTATATTTAAATATAAAATAATTCATACTTATAATAAAAAGCGTTTTTACTTAAAACACTTATATAAAAGTATTTTTTCCAGCTCATTCAAAAAAGTCATAAGAGTACTTATTAGGAAGAGTGAATCACTTAGGATGAGTCCTTATGGCGGACAAATGAGCAATTTTTAATCTTTAACTCAACTTTTTATATGGACTATAAGTTATTATAATTTAATTTTATATAATATTTGATGTATAGAAAGGATTGTATAAATTTATATGGTTAAAAATTTTTATATGACAATTATTTTAAAATATTATACATTAAGGGTGGGATACTCTCAAATAGCTATTGGCACTCTAATTTGACAACTTTTTTCAAAAATTTTTATAAATACCTCTTTATTAACTTGTTTTTTTTTATATTAATTGGATACTTGATTAATTTATATTTAAATTTTCTATTCACACTTTTAATTAAACTCAATTATTTATATAATTAAAATTTATTTTTTTATTAGACAAACTGTTAATCTATTTACGCTTCTATTTTTTTTCTTCCCTATTATTTTTCTTTTCAACAAAGCTAACAATGGTTTAATTTTTTACATAATTAAATAATAGCATAACATTAAAATATTAATAAAAGTAAAGATACTGATAAAATTGTTTTTATTAATGATGCAAATAATCTGAAAAATATGAGTTATTATTTTGATATGCTTACTTTAGATATAATTTTTATCTTCATGCTCTAATTATTTTCATGTATGAGAATTGATTTGTAAAGCACAAAATTATATTATGCTTGTCGTTAATGATAAATTTTACGTTGTTTATATATTTAAATATATTTACGATCATATGTTTTTATTTTATAATTTACATGATTCAAGTATTCATTGTGAAGAAAATTTGGTGGAAAATAATTTTCATGATCCAAATAAAACACATAAAAATCGAGAAGGGCTTTTTGATAATGTCCACAACATTGCTTTTTTACAAGGATATACAACAACTATTCGAAGGTCTAAAAAGGATCAATACGTCATTGTCAAATGTGATAAGGGAGGAACTTATAGAGGCTTTAACATTCTACTAGAGCAAAGGAAAAGAAAGACAGCATCCAGTCTCATCAATTGTCCTTTTGAGATATGTGGAAGAAGGAAACAAGATGATCCCAAAGAGTTTAAGATAAAAAAAATATGTCACATAATCATGAACTATCAAATGACTTTTTGGGACATCTGTATGCTCGTCAAGAAGAGTAACTGAAAATTAAAGAATGATCATGACTCTGCAACAAATACTTACATCACTTCATGAAAATAATTCAAATCTTCCAGCAATAGCAAAGAATTTGTATAATGCAAGAGTTAAAATTATAATTATTTTTTATATACATATTTTATTATTTAATATATAAAATATATATAATGTTTGTCATGTTTTTTTCTCTTTTTGTAGGCTTTTATTGGATTTTTGAAGAATATAGACTTGAAGGCAGCACTTTAATATTATTGTGTTTATTTCTTTGAATTGAAGAACATGTAAACTTAGATAAAATATTTCTTTCAGTAATATTTATATATTTTACTATCAAAAATGTTGTAATTTTTATTTTTAAATTTCTCATAAAGTATACATAAACTATAGGTGTAACTATACTTAAACTTGCGATATTATAATTTATTTTTACTAACATAATTATTTATTGATGGTCATTAACTAAAAAAAATTTCATAAGAGTTTAATAGGTAATTCAAGAAATAATAAAACCTTCAAATTTTAATAATAAATTGAAACTGATTATAATATAAAAATATTAATATTAATTGAGACTCTAAATAAAATATAATTAAAATAGGTTTTTAAATTATATTCAAAATATTTTAACAAAGGAAAGTTCTAAATTTAATTATTATTTTTTATTCATAAATTCTATAATATATTGAATAATTTTATTTATATAATTTCATTTGACAAATTAAACATAAATTATAAGTGCAACTATATTTAAATTTTAGAAATTAAAATCAAATTTTATTAATTAAATTATATGTTGATGGTCATCATGCTTATTAATAGAATTAAAATTATTTAAAAAAATTATTCAAAAAATTAATATGTAATTTTAAAATAGAAAAAAATAAGAAAAATAAGGAGATTAAAAGTTTATCTAATGAGTGGTTAAGTTTAATTAGGAGTGTGAATAGACAATTTAAATATAAATTAATTAAATATTTAATTAATATAAAAAATTTAATAAAGGGATATTATGAAAATTCTTAAAAAATTTTGTTACAACGAAGTGCCAATAAATATATAGCAATACAATAGCTATATCCTATAATATGCAAATTTTAAATACTCGCAAGTATATAAATTATTAATAATGTAATGGTAAGTTTATTTCAAGATTGATCTCTTAAGAAATTATAATAGTTTAAATCCTTAATTATTTTCTTTAAAATACTAAATTTGACAAACAATAAAAATAAAATAAAATCATAAGTGAACAAAATAAAAGAAGATAAAATAAATTAAAGTGAATAAAATAAAACCCTAAATAATTTAACAAAATTATTAAAATTGCTCAAACTAAATTAAACTTGCTAAACTAGAATAGTGCAAAATAAAAAATGAAATTGAATTAAATCATATGGAACCTAATGGAGGTTTAGCTAACTAACCAATCATGTATTTAAATATTAGGTGAATCAAACAAAAATCCTAAGTTGAGATTATTAGTTTTTTCCCCTAAGCATATAGAATTCAGATGATCATGGTTAACTTTTACTTACAATAACTAATTAATTTCCTTAGTCTAAATAATTACTTAGTTAATTGGATTAAGCACAAGAAAAAATACAAAACTATATAAATTAAATTAAATTAATGAATTTAATTTAAACTCATGTTCAAGAGAGCTTAATTAAGTGCAGATGATGTGTCTAAAACTTAATTATCATATACCAATTTTAATTACAACGAATTAAAGATGAAATTATTTTTTTTCAAAGTTTTTATTTGGATTTCATAATTGGGGTTTTGAATAAGACGACCTTTTCATTTTTCATTCTTATTACTTTTTCAATATTAAAAAGTAATAAGAATGAGAGGTGTTAAGCTTTTTATCATCTTGGCGCCGAGCTATTTTTTCGCAGGACCTCCCCTACATTATCATCACCACAGTAGAGTTTAACCACCAAGTTCGGGATGGATTGGTGTGGTTCCTCTACGCCTAGGACACCAGAATATCGACTCTCAAGCCTAAACTAAACATTGTCCTCAATGTGTGAAATAAAACTGGTGTTTAAAAAAGTGTTTAAAATGAAACAAATATGAAAATTAAAAATACGAAGAAAAGGAAAAAATATTACCAAATATAGATGAGTTGTCTCCTACCAAGCGTTTTCTTTAACGTCTTAGCAAGACGCCACCTTTTCTTGTTAAGGAGGTTGCACCTTAATCTCTTTTACTTTAAGTATTTTCTTTACCCTCTCATCAATGAGAGTATCTTCCTTTTTATCTTCTACCTTTTCCTGCAATTGAGTATCATGAATAAATAAGTCCGAACAATCAATAAAGAAACACTCAATTGTAATAGAAATAGAATGACTATGTAGAGGATCAAACACTTTAAATTGGACAGTCTCTCCCAAGGCTGTAATAGTGAACTTCACTGTATTGATAGTAGTATCTATCTTGGTTGTTGCCAAGAATGACCTATCAAGAAGAATTGTATATGTTTTATCCACAGTTGAGGCTCCTTCCATTTCCAAAACCACAAAGTTCAAGAACACTACGTGCATCTAATTACAGCAACAAATCCTCAATTATGCCTTTCGGATATTTAATCAACCCATTGGCAAGCTGAAGGTGTTGAGATATGTTTTGATGATCAAACTATGTCTAATTTTGTGAGAAAACATTTAAAGTCCAAAAAGGTTTCAATAAGAGCTTATAGTGTTTTCGAAAAGTTATGCAAAAATAGCTTTTCTTAAACAAGCAAGTACTTCTATGTCTTTTTAAGAGAAGTAACTCAAAGTGGTGCTGGCAAAACAAGTTTTTAGAGAGAAAAAGAAAGAAGCCATCTGTAAAGCATTTTCTTAAGCAAATAAGCAAGTATATATATTCGCACCTATAAGAAATCTTTCATAATCAAGATTGAATACTACATTGTTTTAGCTACCCAAGACGAATAAAATAAAGACTATGCACAAAAATGAATCCTGACAATTTATGCTCTGTAGAAGTACCATTGGCTTTTTGAAAGATATCCTACTGTTCTTTTGAATTACACATATAATATATTATTGTTTATTCCTTGACCATATAAAGCTTGTCCATGTAGTATAAAAAAGAAGGACCTATGAGCTGCAATTTCTATAAACAAATGGCTAGTAAAAAGAGTAACAGACAATTATATAAGTTTTTCATGCTGACATATTTTGTAGCCTCAATATAACTCCAAGGTCTTCAGCATGTACAGAGTAACGATCATCAACACTATAAAAAACTAGAATGCAAGAGTTGAAGATGATGAGAATACATTTTGACATCAAGAGAAAGATTAGAAATCTGCTGAGCATAACCTGTTAAAATTCTCACTCCATTGAGCTATACCTGGTTGTTTATCTTAAGCGGCTTTGAGCTTATCTGTATCTACTCAAAATATTGAATTGGGTTTGCTAGGTTTCCTATGAGAAAAATCAAGTGTGAAAGGTTTACTAAGTGAGCCTGAAAAATCTAGTGGAGACTGGTTTGCTAGGTAAGCCTGTAAAATCTAGTGGTTATGAAGTTACTCTAGTGTAGGTTGTAAAATGCTTCAAGCTTAATCATGTATTTGTGATTTCCCTCAATACTGAATTCCCTTGTTTTGTGCTTGGGGAGTGGATGTATGATCTAGTGATTTGCTGGATTTGAACCACTGTATATCGTGGTATGAATATCTCTTAACCCTATCTTGTTTATCTTTACTGCATTAATACACAGTTGCTCAAAAAATTCTTAATTGCTCAAGATATTATTTTGAATTGTCTTTATTTAAGAAAACCTTGAGCACAACTTTGTTTCTTATATCATTTTGGTGAATGCTTGTAAAATCTCTTTTTATCAAGTTGATTGTGATTATTTAAGAAGATTAAAGAAACTACAACTAGGCCTTCAAATCTTTCTAAAAGAAAATGTCTATCGATGAACTTGAGTTTTTTGGCTTCAAATTTAGAAAGTTCTTCTTCTCTTTCTTAAGTTGAAGTTTTCAGGTTGCTCAAATCAGAAATATTTCTTAACATCAAACATTTTTTTGAAACTTAAATCACCTAATTCAATCCTTCTTCTTGTGTGATCATCCTCACTTGAACTAACAGAAGGAACATAGTTGCGGACTTAATCTCCCCCAAACTTAGTTGTAAGTATATTGAATATGACATGAGATTGATACTTGCTCATAAGTTCAGCATGGAGTTAATCTCCCATAGTGATGTTGGTGTTCGTGTTGGTGTTGATGTTGAAACTTCCTGAATCCTTCAACTTAGGAGGTAACTTTTGTTAGAGCACTGCATAAGCAACTTCTTTTAGATAGTTTGGATAAGGAATTGGGGGTCTATGTCAGATCGGCCGCCTTATGGAGTAAATGAGAAAAAGAAGACTCCTCTTTGTTGTTTTCAGACCACAAAGATTGAGGGTCCTTAACTTGACTTTCCATAGGAACTTCGTTCTCTTTTTGTCCCCCATTTAAATTTTCTGCATCAAGTGGTAAATTATCATAATGTTCATGATCAAATTCTTTATGAATAATTCTACCACTTCGAATGACTGTAATAGCCTTCGCTTATCGAGTTGGCTCGGCAACTTTCCCTACTGATAGCCTTGCAATTGTTTTGCAATTTACTCGATTTTTATTTTCACACTCTTCATTGAATCCGCTAAGGAATCTAACCCTTGCTCATGCCTTTCATGGTTCTCTCTGGTAACTTGAATAAAAGCAATCAAGTTCTCTTCTAAGGTTGGCTTCCTAAGTTGATTGGTGGTCTGGCTTGGTTTTGATATTGACTCAGCCTTGAGATTTTAGCATAGCCCAGGTTATGGTTAGTCCTCTTGGAGAAATTAGAACGATTTCTCCACTCGGGATTATATGTATTGGCAATAGGGTCAGTCTTCTACCTATGTTAGTAAGACTCCATTAAATTGACTTGTTCTTATTCTCCACCTACATAAGGATAATTAAACAAAGGATAAGTATTATCACCATGCCCGAAACTATCACAAACTCCACACACTTCATCATTAGACTTTTTTTTGTAGTGAGAACTTTGATTTGTTTAGTTAATTTTGCAATTTGCAAGGCCATCTTATTGTTGGAGCTTAATTCATTCACCCCAACATCATTATGAGTTGGTCCTCATTAAGTCCTTGCAAAGGAAAAGTCTGCACTGTTGCATAAAAGTCCTGACGAAATTCAAAGGGTCTTCATTAGGAATGTCATAGAAGAATGGTAACAAGGAATAATGGATGTTTTTGAACTTATAATTTCTTGCAATTTCCCCTAGTGGGATGCACGATGTAGTAGTTCTAATTATTGTCCTTGCATATTCTTTCATTGCCTATTGTCTCTCAGTTGCTTCTAATCTGTTAAACTCCATGCTCACTATAAAGACGAAATTTTAAAAAAAAAATTCAAAATCTAAAAATAAAATAAAAACAACAACAATACTAAAAGTGTAAAAAATATAAAAGAAAATAAAAATAAAAAGCAATAAATAAGAAAACAAAATAAAGAACAAAACACTGAATAACAATAAATTTAGCGCTAAAAAAAACAATTAAAAATTTAAATGCTAATTCTCCAGTAACAACACAAAAAGTTGATGTGTAAATTGTAAATATTCGCAAGTGCACGATTTACTAATTGTGTAATAATATGTTTACCCTAAGATCGATCTTTCAAGGAATTACAGTGGTTTAATTCCTTAATTATTTTCTTTAAAATACTAAATTTGACAAACAATAAAAAAAATCGTAAGTGAAAAAAATAAAGAAGATAAAATAAAATAAAGTAAATAAATAAAATTCTAAACAATCTAACCAAATCAATAAAATTGCTCAAACTAAATTAAACTTACTACATTAGAAAAGTGCAAAAACAACAAATGAAACTAAATTAAATCATATGGAACCTAATGGGGGTTTAGCTAACTAACTAATCACGTATTGAAATATTAGGTGAATCAAACAAAAATTTCTAAGTTGAGATTATTGGTTTTTTCCACTAAGGTTAAAGAATTCAGATGATCACGGTAATTCTCACTTAATATTAACTAATTAATTTCTTTGGTCCAGATAATGACTTAGTTAATTGGATTAAGCATAAAGAAAAACACACAACCATATAAATTAAATCAAATCAATAAATTTGATTTAAACTCAGGTTCAAAAGAGCTTAACTAAGTGCAGTAATGTGTCTAACACCTAATTCTCATATACCAATTTTAATTACAAATAATAGGTGATAAATCCACAATTTATAACCATATTAGATAAAGAATAATGAATAAGAAATATTCTCAAACTTGCATTTAAAACAATTCACCAATATTTTAAGGAATGTCTATTGAGCTCAAGGATGAGTAAAGACAAATGATGATTGAATGATATTTGTGCATAATGGGCGAGGTTCTTGAATGTATGTTTTTTATGGGAGTTAAGAGGTCCCATTTATATTAGAGGAAGGGTGGCTGGGCGTTAATTTTTGTAGTTGTCTAACTCCTCCTACAAAAGCGCTTCAAGAGGTGATGATTGCAATATACTTATATTTCACACTTCGGCCCTGTTTGTATGGACTTATCTTGAGAATAAGTAATTTTTTTTCAAAAAATAAGTTATTCTTAAAAACGATTCTGTGTTTGTTTCGGCTTTTTTCAAAAGGAGAAGTAAAAAATAAGGAGTTTTTCTCCTTCTGAAGAACCCAAAATTTTTTACTTCCTTTAGAAGGAGAAGTTGATAGATGAAAGAAAATGTTATTTTATTTTAATTCAAAAGTCATTCTCAATTACTGCATACAAATACAAAATAAATTTTACTTATAAAAAATGTCTTCTTTCTAAAGGAGAAGTATAAAAGACCTTTTATGCTAAGTTCAAACAAATAGGCCCTTAATCTTCGTACTCCTCCAATGTGGGACTTTCCAACAAAGGGAGGGAAAAACTTTAATATGTGTTATATTTCTAATAGAGTTATTCAAAAAGAACAAGAGAGAGAGAGAGAGAGAGGCAAAGAAGGGTTTGTATAAGATAAATAGAGAGAGGGGTGGATAAGAGAAAGAAAGGAGAGAGAAAAGAGAGGAAGGGGGAGAGAGAAAAGGAAGAAGAATAATTTCAAAGGCCCCATGTATTGCAGAGAAAAGAGAGAGAAGATGAGAGAGAAAAAGGAGAAGAAGAATTTTGTGTTGAAGAAAGAAGAGAGGAATGAGGAGAGAGAAAAGAGAAAGAAGAAGCAATAAAGGAGAGAAAAAAGAGAAGAATAATTTAATATGCATTCAATTGGAATATGCCATGCAAATAAGTGACACGTGTAAATCATGTCATTAACGAAGCTAATAAATATGAACACAAAAGATAAAATGTCAACAAAAAAATTCAAAATTTGATTTGTCAGTTTTTAAAATTTAAGGGATTACTTGTAAATGGCATAAAGGGGAGTTTGTGCATTTTTTCCTTCTTTATATTCAAAGTCCACACAATTTTTCTATAGTGACGAGTACATGATTTTTTGTAAGTTTGGCAAGTTGGAGTTTAAAGTAGTGTTTTTTAAAAACTAGTTCGAACTATGACTTAGACAAATTGTTAGGTTACGAGTTAATTGGTTTAACTAGTTGAATTGTTGGCTAAATTAGATAACATCATAATTAAATTAATTTTTTTAATAATACATATATAAAAATATATTATATAAATATACATACATATTGATAAACACAATTTCTTTCCATTAGTTAAGCTTCACATTTAGTCTTTTAATCTTCTTGTTTGCTTAAATTATTAGGTTTGGCCACATTTTATAAGTTTGAGTTCCAATTGGGTTTAATCATATCTTGTAGCATTATTGGGGCTTTTATGTTGCTTCCGTATTTTGACCATAACTTGAGTTCTAGACATCTGATAATCATGAATTTTATTTTATAGTAAAGCTAAGAGAAATCTCTATAACTTTGATGAAGAACTCTAGGATTGATTCAGATGTTAATGAGTCAAATTCAACCTGGAAATCAAAACTGGAACTCCTCTTATGCAGGCCACTTATTAAAACTGCTGCGTTTTGCTCTTGCTTTTGCCCTAGAATTCATCTAATGGGTTGGACAGCCAGCTGGGTGACATTTTGACCTAGGGAAAAAGTTGTAATTGTTGGTTTTAAGGTTATATATATATAGTAAGAAGTTGCAAAACATAGCCAGCAGCTAGGATTTTGAGCACTGTTCCATTGCTGAGTTAGTTTCTTCTCTGTCCTGTTCTGTCTAGGGTTTCTCTTTATTTTTTTGTAAATTCAACTCTCTTGTTCATGGAGGGCTAGAATCCTTAATCAATCCTAGAGATTGACAGTCTTGATGTTTGATTTTGAGATATTGGTTTAAGCATTTTCCAGTTCAAGCATTTATCAAGTTTTCTCCTCTCTTTTGAGATTCTGATTAAGTTGCTTAATTTGATTGGGATATTCATATGATAGTTGCATAGTTACCATGTGTCAAAAGAGCTCTACAGACACTGAACAAGGCATCAAACTAATTGATGAGTTATTTAGCTTGGTTGGATTCTAGTTTTTAGGTCAACATGGTGTTTAGATGAAAACTTAATTTGTCTAACCCTACTTGATTAAATCCTGGATGTTTATTTAGTAGTAGATCCAAAGATTATATTGAGGCCTCTTAATATATTCTAAAAATCAAGAACTCGATTAGTGATTGAATGATTCTTTAATGATCAAGGATAAATTGAACTCAAGACTGGTTACTTCCCTTAGATTGGTTGTTTCCAAATTATGTTTATCATTTTCATTACTTAGACTTCATTACTTGTTATAAAACCATCCTTTTGTTGTTACTGTCCTGATTTGATTATATTATTGGAGTGATCCAAGGATTCGACCCAATGTACCTCATAATATATTTATTTGGTGAATCGGTTATTAAGAGATTTAATTTGATAGCCTCGGTAGTTGTCAAATTTTGGCACCGTTGCTAAGGATCATTCTGATTTTGATAAATCTTATTAGGTGTATTGTTGACTACTAACCCTTCATTAACCCCTGATTGCTTGTTTTGTGGTTTTCTGGTGAAAACAGGTGGTTTTAGGTCATTTTTCAGGATTTTGTATGGACAAGTGTGCTTAGAATGACTTAAAACTTGGTTAGTTGAAGGAAAATGACATGATAAGCAAGGCTCACCACTTTGCTATAAGTACCACCCTAGTTTGGCAAAATTCCATCATTTAGACCACTTTTCAAATTTTTTTAGATTTTGTATCATATTTTTTATTATGATACCATAATTTTTAAAAATGTGTACATTGATATATTATATCAATTTTGGTATAATTTCAGTGTTGTGTAGTTTAGTGAAAGAATTGTATCTAAATTTGAAAGTGATTGTGAAACTAAACTTGAACTTGAAGCCTTAAGTGAAACTAAACTTAATCCTGAAACCTTCAGTGATATTGCAACTATGGGTGAGAACATGTAAAATAGAACCCTTAAGGAACTAGCTACCCCTGATGTTACTTACCAGCCTTTAGGGATCCAATATCTTAATCTTAATGCTGACTTTGAGCTTAAATATAGACTAATACATTTGTTGCCAAAGTTTCATGGCCTAGCTGGTGAGGACCCTCATAAGCACTTGAAGGAATTCCATGTGGTTTGTTCAACAATGAAGCCACAAGGAATATCAGAGGAGCACATCAAATTGAGAGCATTTCCCTTTTCCTTTGTTGATGCAGCTAAGGATTGGTTATACTGCCTGTCACAAGGATCAATAAGGAGTTGGACTGACATGAAAAAGCTATTATTGGAAAAATTTTTCCTTACATCTAGAACTACATCCATTAGAAAAGATATATGTGGTATAAGATAGATGACATCAGAGACTTTATATGAGTATTACAAACGATTTAAGAAACTATGCTCAAGCTGTCCCCACCACCAGATTAGTGATCAACTGTTAATTCAATACTTCTATGAAGGTTTGTTGCCTATGTATAGAAGCATGATTGATGCTACCAATAGAGGGGCATTGGTTGATAAAACCCGGTTGCTGCTAGAAGCTTAATTACTAACATGCCTGCCAACTCCTAGCAGTTTAGTACTCGAATGGTTATGTCTACTAGAGAAGTGAATGAGGTTCATTTGTCTCACATTGACCAATAGAGAATTGAGCACAAACTTGATGAGTTGACTTCCTTGGTGAGATAGGTGGCAGTAGGACAGAAATTACCTATGCAAGGATCTACTAGTTTATGTGGCATTTGCTCTTTCCCATCTCATCCCACAGATGCATACCCTACACTTTAGGATGACGGCTCTGTTTTGCAAGAACACTCAGTGGCTGCAACATGTATCTTTCCTAGTAACCAGCACTAGCACTAGCAGCATAGATATAATCCATACTCCAGCACCTATAACCTTGGATGGAGAAATAATCCAAACCTGAGGTATAACAATGTATCGATTCAACAGTAGTAACCACAGCAATACAAGCAACAATTCCAGTAACCACCTAAGCAATACCAATTTCAAACCCATGCTAGACCAAGCAGGCAGCAATTCTAGCAACCAATGTAGCAACCAAGTCTAGCAGCCCCAAAACTTTATCCTTCAGTTGAAGATTTGGTCAAGCAGATGGCCATCCATAATATTCAATTTCAGCAAAGGATAGAGACCACCATACAGAATTTAGAAACTCAGATTAGACAATTGGCTTCTTCGTTAAGTCAGCTACAATCCCAAGGTTCTGGCTAACTTCCTTCCCAAACAATTCCCAATCCAAAGGGGAATGTGAGTGTCATCACACTAAGGTCTAGAAAATATGTACAAGTGCTAACTGAATCTCAACCTGCAGACCAGCAACAACCAGTAGCGGACTCAGTTCCTGATATAGTGACCCACGAACCAGGGGGTAAGAAAAAATTAGTTCTTGTTGATGAGCAGCAACAGCATGCATAACCCTTCCCTTTCTGCATAGAGCCACTCAGCCAGGAAAATAGATGATACTTAGAAAGACAGAGAGCTCCTCAAGACCTTTAGAAAAATGGAAGTTAATATTCCATTACTGTATGCAATTAAGCAAGTTCTAAAGTACGCCAAATTTCTTAAAGAATTATGAACCCACTGAAGGAGGCTAACGAGTAACGAAAGAATTAGTATGGCTAAAATGTATCAGCCTTCATTAAGCCTATGCCTCATAAATGCAAGGATCCAGGGACCTTCACAATCCCATGTATCATAGACAATTTCAGATTCGAGGATGCCATGCTAGATTTGGGTGCTTCCATTAATGTAATGCCTATGTTTATTTTCCAATCCCTTGGACTTGGACCTTTGCGTGCTACAGGTTTTGTGATCCAGTTGGCTAATAGGAGCAGTGCATACCCAGCTGGAGTGATTGAAGATGTATTAGTATGGGTTGATGAGTTGATTTTTCCTACAGACTTTTATATTCTGGATATGGAGGGGGAATCACCATCCAGCAAGATCCCACTTATTCTAGGAAAGCCCTTCCTCAAAACAGTAAGAACTAAAATAGATGTGCATGCAGGAACTTTATCCATAGAGTTTAGAGACTTTGTTGTTCAGTTCAACATCTTTGATGCTATGAAGAATCCCATAGAGGAGCATTCTTTTTTTCATATTGCATTACTTGATGAATTAGTTGAGGACATATATGATGAGCTGGGCATTGAGTTTCCTGATTGTATGGGTTTAGATGATTTTGTTCAGTGCCACTCATGCATTGTTTGTGATGAAGATATGACAAGTGCTGTTTGTGCTAAAATTTCTGCATATTTGAGAAATGATGATTATGTTCCTACAGATTATGCAGCAGTAGCTGATTATGAAGAGATTAGATTTGCAGAAATATTGCAGCCTCTTTGATTACTCCCCTCCATAGTGTAACCACTAACACTAGAGTTGAAGCCTTTACTTGAGCACTTGAAGTATGCATACTTGGCGGATGATGAGCAGCATTTTGTGATTGTAGCCAAGAACTTACTTGCTGAACAGGAAGAGAGACTGTTGTAGATTCTGAGAGGACATAAGAAAGCCATCGGATGGACTCTTGCTAATATCCTTAGTGTTAGCCCTTCCACTTACATGCATAGAATATTATTAAAAAGAATGAGCTAAACCAGTAAGGTAGCCCCAAAGGAGGCTGAACCCTCTGATTCTAGATGTGGTGAAGAAAGAGGTAACCAAGCTACTGCAGACTGGCATCATTTATCCCATATCAGATAGCAATTGGGTAAGCTCAGTACAGTTATTCCAAAGAAATCTGGTGTTACAGTAATAGCAAACCAGAAGAATGAGTTGATCCTTACTAGAGTGTAACAGTTAGAGAGTCTGCATTGATTATAGGAGGCTTAACTAAGCCAATAGGAAATATCATTATCCACTGCCTTTTATTAGATGTTAGAGCGGTTAGCTGGGAAATCCCATTATTGTTTCTTGGATGGCAACACTGGCTACTTTCAGATCCACATTGCACCTAATGATCAGGAAAATACCACTTTCACCTATCCCTTTGGCACTTTTGCTTATATCGGATGCCTTTTGGCCTCTACAACACTTCTGGTACCATCCAGTGGTGCATGGTAAGTATCTTCTCTTATTTTTTAGAGGAATGCATAGAGGTATGTATGGATGATTTCACTGTTTATGGCTCTTTTTTTTATTCCTATTTAGATAGTTTATCTAGATGTTGAATAGATGCATTGAAAATAACCTTGTCCTAAATTTTGAGAATTATCATTTCATGGTAAAGCAAGGTATAATTTTAGGTCATGTAGTATCTAGCGAAGGAATTAAGGTAGATCCTATGAAAATATATGTCATTACATGTTTATCTTATCCTACAAACATGCGGGAAGTTCGTTCTTTACTTTGACATGTAGGTTTCTGCCGGTGCTTTATCCGAGATTTTAGCCAAATAGCCTTTCTGCTATCCAACATTCTATAAAAAGATGTGGAATTTCGATTTGACCAGAAATGCAAGGAAGCCTTCAATCATTTGAAGTGAGCTTTGACCAATACCCTCGTTATCTAGCCACCTGACTAAACACTCCCGTTTGAACTGATGTGCGATACTTCTAACTATGCTGTGGAAGCTGTTTTGGCACAGAGAGTGGGCAAAGTCTCCCATACGATCTACTATGCTTTGAGAACTTTGGATACTACTCAAGCAAATTATACTACCATAGAAAAAGAACTTTTAGCTATTGTTTTTACACTCAATAAGTTTAGATCATATTTACTTGGTTCTAAAGTTGTGGTGTTTTTTGATCATGCAACTCAGAAGTTTTTTTTGAAGAAACCTGAGGCTAAGCCATATTAATTAGGTGGATGCTGCTTCTTCAAGAGTTTGACATCGAGATCCGAGGTAAGGTTGGAGCAGAGAACCTGGTGGCTGACCACCTGAGTAGAATTGACAAAGTTTCATCTCCACTTCCCATCCATAACTCTTTTCCTGATGAATAGCTTTTACAGCTGCAAGGTAAGGTCCCTTCTCCTTGGTTTGCTGATATGGTCAATTTCTTAGTTGCTAGTGTTTTCCCTGTATGTTTTACTAAGGCTCAAAATGATAAAATGAGAAGTGAATCTAAGTATTATGTGTGGGATGACCCTTATCTGTAAAGGTTTTGTAGTGACCTAATTATTAGGAGTTGTGTGCCTGATCATAAGTTCTAGTCTATTTTTAGTTTTTGTCACACATTTACATGTGATGGGCATTTTAGGCCTTATCGTACAGGTAGGAAAGTCTTGGACTCTGAATTGTATTGCCCTACCCTATTTCATGATGCATACATGTTTTGTAAGTCTTATGAACAGTGCTAGAGAACATGGAGTATTTTTCGCATAAATGAAATGCTCTAGCAACCTTTGTTGTTTTGTGAGATTTTTGATATTTGGGGTATTAACTTTATGGGACATTTTCCTGTTTCTTTTAGTTTTGTCTACATTTTGTTAGCTGTTGATTATGTATTTAAATGGGTGGAGGCAAAAGCCACTGGTATTGATGATTCTAAAGTTGTTGTAAATTTTGTTAGATCACACATTTTCTGCAGATTTAGCATTCCTAGGGCTATAATCAGTGACCAGGGTTCACACTTCTGCAACTGTAGCATGGAGACTTTGATGAGAAAATATGGAGTTTTGTATAAAACTTCCACCCCTTACCACCCCCAAACGAATCGGTAAGTCGAAGTCTCAAACAGAGAGATCAAGCAAATCTTGGAGAAAACTGTCCAACCTAACAGGAAGGATTGGAGCCTGAGGCTTGAGGATGACCTTTGGGCTTATATGACCACTTTCAAGACACCCGTTGGGATGTCCCCCTACCGGATAGTCTTTGGTAAAGCATGTCATCTTCCGGTGGAGATTGAACACAGAGCATATTGGGCAGTAAAGAAGTGTAATTTTAACTTGAACCACGACGGCTTCCAAAGAAAGATCAAACTCCAAGAACCTGAAGAGTTTCGGTTGGAAGCTTATGAGAACTTCCGGATCTACAAGGAAAAGACCAAGTTCTTTCATGATAAGATGTTGATAAGGAAAGAGTTCTCCATTGGCCAAAAAAGTGCTCATCTATAAGTCCCGTCTGATGCTCATGCCCGACAAGCTCTGTTCTAGGTGGCTTGGCTCGTTTATCATTACTAAGATCTTTCCTTATGGGCACCGCCTCAAACCAATCTATGAAGGAGCCCAAAAGGACATAGTGGAAGAGGTCCACTTGTAGGAAGCCATCTACCTCGCTTCCTAGGGATGTTTCCTTGCTCCTTCATTTATTTTACTTGTCTTTAATTGTTTACTGATACTCATGATTTGTTACTTTTTATGCTTTGCATTGAGGACAATGAAAATTTTAAGTGTGAGGGAGGAATTTATATTCTATTTTCTGTTTTGATTTTTGTTTTTTTGGTTTTTGCTTCTGTTTCTGTCACCTCTTTCTATTTTTATTCTCCCTTCCAATGATGTTTTAGGTGGTGCAAAGTTTGTAAGTTTAAAGATATTGAGACTTAAGGTTTATAGCATGATTGAATAAATTGTCTTCCTTCTTGAATTTCACATACTTGGTTTTGGATGTTGGATTGGTGATTGAGTTTGATAGATAGATGCCATGTGATATTTGAGCTTTTTGATGGATGGATTTAGCATGTTGCCATTCTCTTCCTTCTTATGTGATTTTTACTCATAGCAATTGATCACTCTATAACTAGCTTGGATTCTTTTTGAGTTTGCATTTTCATTTGCAAACATAAACATGATTGGGGCATTCTTTCTTGATTTAGCTACTTTATCCAAATAGCCAACCTTGCATCATTTGCCTTGTTTAACCCCCTTGAGCTTGAGCCTGATTGCCTATCCTTTGTTTCAACTCATTAAAAGTATATGTGAAAAACTATGTCTTTGCCTAACTTTACCTTACGGAATGGGAGAGCATTGGTTCATTTTTAGTGGGGAATCCCTTTCCTGGTGGAAACTAGTACAAGTCTGGTGGTTGTGAAATCAATAGGTAATATGCAAGATCAAAAGAAAAAAAAAATCCTTTACATATGGTTGTGAAAGGAAAGAAAGATGAAGGAATAGATGAGAAGAATATGCTTTACATACATGACCTTGAGATAAAATCCTTGATGCTTGTCATTTGAGTTCCTTTCTAATGCTCTTTCATTCTCTTGGGTACTTAGCTTGTCATATTCCTATTATGTCCTCCCCTTACCTTGGCCCTAATGCAGTCTTGATTAAGTCTTCTTGATTTATATGTGCATATGTTTATGTAATAGAGAAATAGAAGACAAGTAAGCTTATGGTAGTGCATAATTGTTTTCATGAGCTTAATTGAGTGAAATACTTATCCTTTAAACACTTGAGGAATTGAGAGTATATTTTATGAGGATCTATCATTCTTGACTCATACTTTTCAATTAGAGATACCTTACTGATTGTTTTGATTTGAGAAGAAATGTTACCTCATGGATGCTATAAAATCTTGAATCCTTGGTTGCCCTTCTTGCTTTTAGACTTTTGCACTCTTGACCATCATTGGAAGTTGTCTCTTTTGGAATCTTTTAGTTTTGAGTATATTTGTTTTTCTTTGTTTCCTTATTCTGGAATTTTATTTTACCAAGGACGTGCAGAAGCTAAGTGTAGGGAAATTTGATAAACATAATTTTTATCCATTAGTTAAGCCTCACATTTAGTCTTTTAATCTTCTTGTTTGCTTAAATTATTGGGTTTGGCCACATTTTATAAGTTTGAGTTCCAATTGGGTTTAATAATATCTTGTAGCATTATTAGGGCTTTTACATTGCTTTTGTATTTTGACCATAACTTGAGTTCTAGACATTTGATAATCACGAATTTTATTTTATAGTAAAGCTAAGAGAAATCTCTACAACTTTGATGAAGAACTCTAGGACTGATTCAGATGTTTAGTGAGTCAAATTCAACCTGGAATTTAGAACTGGAATGTTATCATTTGAACTCTTTTTGTGCATGCCACTTATCAAAACTGTTGCGTTTTACTCTTGCTTTTGCCTTAGAATTTGTTTCATGGGTTGGGTAGCCAGCTGGGTGACATTTTGACCTAGGGGCAGAGTTGTAATTGTTGGTTTTAGGGTTATATATATATATATATATATTCAGAAGTTGCAAAACGTAGCCAGTAGCTAGGGTTTTAAGCACTGTTTTAACCCTAAGCATTATTCCATTACTGAGTTAGTTTCTTCTCTGTTCTATTCTGTTCTGTTCTATCTAGGGTTTCTCTTTATTTTTCTATAAATTCGTCCCTCTTGTTCATGGAGGGCTAGAATCCTTAATCAATCCTAGGGATTAACATTCTTGATGTTTGATTTTGAGATCTTTGTTTAAGCATTTTCCAATTCAAGCATTTATTAAGTTTTCTCCTTTCTTTTGAGATTATGATTAAGTTGCTTAATTTGATTGGGATATTCATATGATAGTTGCATAGTTACCATGTGTCAAAAGAGCTCTGCAGAGACTGAACAAGGCATCAAACTAATTAATGAGTTGTTTAACTTGGTTGGATTCTAGTTTTTAGGTCAACATAGTGTTTAGATGAAAGTTTAATTTGTCTAACCCTACTTGATTAAATCTTGAATGCTTATTCAGTAGTGGATCCAAAGATTATATTGAGGTTTCTTAATATATTCTAAAAATCAAGAACTCGATTAGTGATTGAATGATTCTTTAATGATCAAGGATAAATTGAACTTAAGACTGGTTACTTCCCTTAGATTGATTGTTTTCAAATTCTGTTTATCATTTTCATTACTTTGACTTAATTACTTGTTATAAAACCCCCCATTTGTTGTTACTATCCTAATTTGATTACATTATTAGAGTGATCCAAGGATTCGACTTGATGTACCTCATACTACAGTTATTTGGTAAATCGGTTATTAAGAGATTTAATTTGATAGCCTTAGCAGTTGTCTTATATATAAAATTTAATATATTTTTACCCATTATTAAATATATTTAGAGTGAAATACTATAACATTCCTTCTATTTTGCTGATCTTATACATACATTTCATCTATTTTTAAAACTTACATAAAATTATCTTATATTTTTAAAACAAGCTACACTTAACTCTAATTTAAAAAAATAACAGTTAGTCAATTATTAACTTTCAATTATCTATATAAAAATCCAAAACTACATATCCCTAATGAACTATTTAATACATCTTTAGTAAATAGCTCATCACATATCTAGACTATATATATATATATATATATATAT
>JASKGM010033388.1:0-10373 GCA_034509205.1 Ceratonia siliqua
TTAGTCAATGAATATTAAGATAACTCAATTCTTTGCAATTACACATGCACAAATGGAATTGATGCAAAATACTAATATTACAATCATTAATTCCATTATATTCTACAGCACCAAAGTTTTCTTTACTACTTAAAAAAAAAACATCTCTCAACATTACAAAAAAGTATGTTGTCCCACCAGGCTACAAATGTACAAAAGTTCAAAATCTTGAGGGTGTGAGAAGATTAAGAAGTGATACTCTGTGTCGTATTAGGCACCTAAACAGGCAATCTAATTCTGCCTCCAACTCTCTAATGCACCCATCTAGTTCCTGTAGTTTCCTCTTCACTACTTGTAGATCAGCCTTGGCATCAGTTTTCCTAATACGCCTATGGAAGGAACAGAGAGCAATATCGATGCCCCCCATCTCATTCATGATCCTCTTTTCTATACCAGATCCACTGAACACCATTCTGGATATCAATGACCACCCACGAGTATTTTTCTTCAATACCGGAGAGCACATAAAAAGTAGGAGTTTCCGGAAGAATGAGATTGTAATAGTACTTAATTCTCTTAGCACTTTGACCACCATCAATAGACGGTGATCTACGTTTAACAGTGGGCGTGATTTAAAGCTGCTTTCCATTGTCTTCAATGCTTTAAGGCTCTTTGAGATGTCCTTCCTCACCTTCCTCCTAAAACAAATATAAGCATTAATATGGCTTTTGATGCTTGAATCCACACCCCTTCTGCGCAACACTGACTGAAGATCTTGTATTTGTTCCTTCGTCAATAACAGCAATTCTCTTGCTGACCCACAAACATCAAGCAATCCAACTGATATGTCAAGTGAATTCTTTACATGCTTCTCTTCTTTATAATACTGACGGAGAACCTGTTGAGTGAGTGGGCAGTCAATGAATTCCTGGACACAGTTATAAAACTCTGCAAGCCCTGTCAAACCTGCTTTGATTGTCTCAGCTTGTAGAGAACTTGCTGTGTCTGCTGAAGCTGATGAGAAATCCCAAGTCTTTAGCTTCTCTAGCTCTGTCTCAATTTTCTGAGATGCGGGGTGTAGCCTAGAAGGCAAGCTAATGGATCTAACATGGCAATGAACTTCAGTAGCTGTGTATAAGCCTGGCATTTTCTCTCTGTTGCTAATTCAGAATACTGAAATGATTAACTTAGGCTTGAATGGAGACTGATATTCATATGTATATAACCTTAAGATGAGGACCACCATGCTTCAGGACAAGAAATGTTGTCTTCGTGTAGCAGAAATGTGTATCATCCTACCCATCTTGAAGATCTCATTATCATTCTAGCCAACAACGTTGAATCTAAATGCTTTCTTTAGTATCGTGTTCACTCCGCAGGCAACATATGGTACAGAATAAATTGTATAGGCATCTATAAGTGCTGACACGTACTGATTGTGAGAGCATCATGCCTTGTTGTCTCCCCAATCATTAGTAGTAGGATCTTCTTATCAAGATTCAATCATATAAGTTGCATTGTCCATGAAATCCAAAAGCTGGCAGTGCATGATTGTTTCATATTTAACAACAAAAGAAGATATAATACAGTGAACAAGAAAGAGAATTGGAAAGGGTTAAAGGAAAATGACAAACAAGGAAGGATCTAGCATGAGATATAGACCCAGAATCTAGGTTTTGTTGTGTGGAAATATAAGTTAACCTTCCTTCAAACTTCCATAATTCAAATACGTTTACCAGCGATGGGTATTTAATTCCGTACTTGTGTAGACCATGTGCTAGAGGTTTCCGTGAAGCAGGTACAGTACAAACAAAATAAAATATTATGGTCAAGCAGAATACATATTTGGTGAGGATACAGGGCATGTCTGCGGCACCGTAGCATTGCCAATGTGCAGGAATTTGCCCTTGTAGCCTGTTATGACACCAACCAGTCCAGTGCCCCTTGCCAGTGCAATCCAGCCCTGCTGTTGAGCCCATATCCAACACCAATCCATCGGCCCAATATGCTGTTGAGTCCATTTGTAGTAGTTTAATGATTTTGTAATATGATTATGGCTGATACTGTATTAGTAGCCTATTAGCGTGAACCCTTCATAAGCTGGAACTTGTTTTGGAAAGGAAGGGAAGAAAATATTTGCAATTCATGTTGGTTGGTTAAGGAGGTGCCTACCCTTGAAGTAGGCTGCGTCATTGGTAAAGACAGGATTTTATTTAACTCCATTTATTTGCACGCAGAACTTAAAATATCTTGCGGATAATTGGGCTTCACAACTTTTATATTTTTTTGGCATGCTTTTGAGCTTCACAACTTTGTTATATCAGTCTTTCTCACCCACCACCTTCCCAACAAGAAAGTAGAAAAAGAAATTGAAGGTGCTGCTTAAGGCATTTCCATGTTCTGCTGGAATCAGATATAAGCATTCACTCCTGTCCAACTTTGTCTAGAAACTAGATTTTGAATTTATTGCCATATAATTATGTATCAGTGCACAAAAAGAGGTGTATTGGTGCACAATATGAAATCAATAAATGAACGGCTAACTGTGAGGTACACACATACAAAATCAGAATCTGCAAGAACATAAACAGATCTAGGAAAAGGGTGTCTGAAGACAGGCTCTTGGGGAAGGGTCAAATAATTCCATCATCCATGTAAAATGGGGTGCCTTAGGCTTCCATATATCTTTAAATGCTGAAAGTCTGGAAGTTCAACTGGTTTCAGTAGTTTACACTCAATTTGCTGCGTCTCTAATGAAGATAGTATCATGCCGGAAACTCGTGCAAAGCAAAATAATAGGTTGATGCCCGAGACACTCATCTGACAGCCTAACGAGTCATTATTTGTACCACCGCCATTGTTGGCAAGGATGTAAATGTGAATGAACAACAGATTACTAAGCCTGTCCATGCGATCTCCATGTCTAGTTAAGAAATGCTTACTTAAATTCCAATGAGGAACACAGCCCAGCAGCCTTTGCATCACTAAGCTGGTAGCAAGAATGACAGACAAAAAAACCACTTAGTTTAATATTTTCGTAAAGAACATGCAACAGCTTGATACATCGCACAAAAAAGAGAAAAACATATATCCTCTATCCAAAATATATTAAAATGGGAGAAGATGCAGAAAAATGAAGGGTACTTGTCATGACTGGGTGTAGAACATGAAAATGAGTACACTATCAAAACATTGCAATTTGGTCTAACTTAACTAAGGTATTGGAGTTTCTCACAGGCTAATACCATAGTCAACACAACCCAACAACAGAACTTGTGTACAATAATGCAACTTGGTCTAACCATAACTAAGTATCAGGGGTTTTATGGACTGTAACCATGCTTAAACCAAGAACAGTAATTTGAACAAGACATGTACCTTAAATGACCAGATACCCAGTTACTCTGCATGGACTCTCCAAAGAGCATTGCCCTAGATTCAATTATTTGTCAATAACATATTTCACAAGTACACCAAACTACTGATGCAACATCAATTTTTGCATTCTTTTGCATGTTCTTAGGCTAATATGTGCTTCTTACTTTCATAGTGTCTCAGAACAGCAAATTATCAACTATACAACAGACCCTCAGCATAATGAATTAGTTATATATTAAGTAAAATAGACAACTAGACATACCGGTTAAATTGTGTAGCCTTGTTCTTTGACCTTCTTCACCCATTTGAGTGTGCTCTCTAGTGTTGAATAAGCCGTGACATCTGTCACACTCTTGCTCTCAACTGCATAATCAAACACTTCATAAGCCTCTGCAATTCTACCATCCCTACACAGTGTCCTGACAAATGTAGCATAAGAAGCCGTTTCAAGCTTCAGACCACCTGATTTCATCACTCCATACAACTCAAAGGCCTTATCCAACAACCTTGACTTACACAATCCATGTAGCAGTGTGTTATACGTGCATGAATTCGGGCTGCACCCTTTTACTTCCATTTCCTCCAGCAACGCCAATGCACACATGGCATTCCCCTCTCTGCACATCCCATTCATCAGTGAGGTATATGTAATTTCATCTGGGAAATGACCCATTTCTGTCATAATACCCAAGAACTTTTTAGCTTCCTTAACTCGACCAGCTTTTGATAACCCAAAAATCAAAGTGTTGTAAGTGACAATATCAGGCTCCACTCCTTCCTCCTTCATTTTCTTATAAACCTCAATTGCCTCACTTCCCCTACTTAGCATACAATACCCCTTCATTATTGTATTGTAAACAAAACAGTCCGGCTTAAACCCCTCCTCACTGAGCACACTCACCAATCGCAAAGCCTCACGTAAGTTTTTGGTATTACAAACATTATCAATCAAAATTGTATAAGTAACAAGATCAGGCTTTATATTGAAAGAGCTCCGCATTTCATCAATAAAATTGTACACACTACTCAATGTACTGGACTTACAAAGATGTTTAACAAGACAATTGAAAGTATAAGTGTCAGGGACTGAGTGTTTCAAGGATAATTCTTTGACCAATTCAATTGCATGCTCTACACGACCTACTGAACATAGTGACCGGACAGCTATATCAGTTGTAACCTTGTCAGGGCTTATGCCATTACTGACCATTAAATTCAGGGCTTGATGAACAGGGTCAAGGCTCAAATCAGGTGTTTTACAGGACTGAGAGATCAAGATGTGGTAGGTTGATCTGTCAGGTGAGAAAGAAGGATGAGTTTTCATCATGTGGCGGAGAAAGGCAATAGAATCATTGACAGTAGAGATTGAGGCATAAGATTGAAGGAGAGAGTTACAGGAACGAAGGTCAATGGAGGTTTTTGAACTCTTAAAGATGGAGTTTAAAACATTCTTGGCATCTGAGAGGCTTGGAGATTTGAAGAGGGTTAGCACTTTTGGAGTTTTGGAAGAGTCAAAATTCTGGGTATCTTTTGCTTTTCCAGAAATTTCGGATGGCTTTTTGTTGGAGGTTTTCTTGGGAAAATAATGTGGCTTCACAGATGGAGTTACAGTTGATTGTGAAGTTTCTGCAGGAACTAGAGATGATGGGTTTCTGAGGAATGGGTTTGAAATTGCAGAACGGAATGAAGGAGGGATTTTCCCCATCTCTGGTACCTAATATTCTTCCTCTACCTGGGTATTGCAGTTTTATGATGCTTGAGGTTTAGGGTTTTGCAAGTCTAAGAGCATGAGAAAAGGAAAACTTGTCAAGGCCACTTCATTGCATTCACAGCTAGCCATAACGTTGCATAGTTACATATGTACAGCTTCCTTTAGAAGGCCCTGCAGTTGCATGGGGTGACCATATGAGCAGCATGGCATCTAAAAGAATAAAGCAGAAAACATTGCAGAGGACAAATACTCGTAAGAAAAGCATAACTGTAATCCAACATTCCAACCCATCAATTATCAGAAGTAAACAAATGGACTATCTTTCATATTACAACTTAATATTCCAATAGACTCAAAAATTATAGAATTATAAGATGAAGTTCTGCCCATTATGATGACCTCAATTACAAATTTTTAAAAGACAAGTTAAAGGATAAATTTCTAGAAATGGTTTTAAGACTTTAAGTAGTGCAAGGGATTGATTCTTGCAAGTTTGCACAGGCTCTACAAGTAAAAAAGAAATCATCCTCAGAATATGTGATCCTGATAAGCGAATATAAGATAATTGCGAATGCTACTATAGTGCGCAGAGGCATGGGCAAGAGATATGAGTTACACATCAATCTGTTAAATGAGTTACAAGCCTGGAAATAAGGTTCATATCACATTCATGTGAAACCAAACAGCAGAACTATCCTAAATTTTGTCCCAATTAAATCAGATTACCAAGATGAGTAACACAGTAAGCCCTGTTTGTATGGAGACGAGAAAGTAAATTTTTTTAAAAAAAATAAGTCCTTCTTAAAAAAAACTGTCTGAAAAGGCTTTATGAATATAGTCTGCAGCAACAAAAGAGAACAAACTTAGAAAAGCAACTTATAAGAAGAAAGAGAAGGGACCTGAAGCAGAAGCTTGGATTTGAGAAAGCTTGTGACTTACCGTTGTGTTCTTCCTTAGCTTAACGAAAAATGAACCACGGAAGTCGGACTACTTCAAAAAGGTAGCCTTGGCTCAATGAAAACTGAAAGGGACTGAGGAACCCGTGAGCATTAGGACTATGCCCACAGAGCTAAAAATGGAGAAAACCACATGGAAAGGGAAACACAACTAGCGTATCCAATTTGAACGGGAGGGACGCTGTGACAGTCAGCGTTAGAGAGCGAAGGAGTGGCAACTTCCCCTGCCGGCTGCCGCCTTAGTGGTTTGATCGATCTCAACACCAAAGTCCAAAACAGACCCTAACTTCACAGCCTACCGAAATCGATCGCATGACATCAACCGTAGATTTTTATCTGAAAATATGATATAGTCATATAACTATTATATTATTAGAAAAATAAACTATTCTTGTTTTATTATTTATTAAAATAATTTTTAAGAATAATTAAAAAAATAATTTTATAAATTTTAAATTTTAAAAATTTATTTAAATAAAAATATTTTTATAAATTATTTTTTATATTTTTTAAAAAATAAATAACAAAAATAAGTTAAAATATTTTTATTTTTATTTTTTAATTATTATTTTTAAAAATAATTAATAAAAACACTTATTTAAACAAATTTTTTTATTTTTATAAAATAAAAATATAAAAAGATAATTTTTTAAAACTTTTTTAAACATATTTTAAATTATTTTATGTTTTAATATAAAAAGTTATTTCTAAGCTCTCCTGATTTTATTTTTTCTATAATTTTTATTTTAAAACATAATTTAAAAAAATTTCTAATACAAGTATTTATAAAAAATAAAAAAATTATTTATTATTATTATTTTAATTATTTTTTAAAATAAAAATTATAAGAAAAAAATAAAAAACTGCTCCGCATGCAGCAAAAGTCATATAAAAATTCATTCTATCATATAATTTTAATTTTAACACACTTAATAACTAAAAATTGTATAACTTTTTGAAGAAATATTTCTATGTAAACATTTTATTTTTAGAGGACTCTATCAACTATAGATATTTTAGAGTAGATTTTTAATTTTTAAATTTTTTTATCATTTTTATTTTAAAAAATAAGTTAAAAGAATATAAAAAAATTTTATAACACAAATATTAAAAAATAACTCAAAATACACAGTAGAAAAATAAAAATAAAAAAGTAAGATTTCTTATCTTTTTCAAAATTTTTAAAAAATCTTTAACTTATTTCTTAAAATAAAATTATAAAAACTGAGAAACCTAGTCTTGAAGTATCATAGATACAAGTTCCCTTACTTTTATTCAAAAAATATTTTGGGTGTTTCTTGAACCCTCCTGAAATTGAATTCTGAAAAAGGAAAAGAAATTAAAGTCCAAACTCACTGGATAAAACTCGACTCTAATTTCATAAAATGAACAGTAAAAAAATAACTAGTTATGGAAATAATTAAGTGCAAGGAAGGACGAATATATAGAAAAACAGATAAACATAATAATATATAAAGTAAAATACTATTTTTTCTTTAATTACACAACTATTTTTTGTAAATTAAAAATAAATAAATTTAATTTAATTTTTTAACTAATATTAAAGTTGATTGTTATTTTTTGATTGATTTATTTTGTATAATATAAATAAAATATTATTGATTTATATAATATGATTAAAATGTTTTTTTGTTATTTTACTTTAATTTTTTTAAAAAATATATAGTTACTTAAAAAAATATTTTTTTTAAATACCACTAATGAAAAACAAAATTCATGTTTTAAAAATATCATGACTTGAAAAATTATTATTTTTTATTTTAAAAATATAATTATTTAAAAAATAATTTTGTTTTAAAAGTATGATGACTTGAAAAAAATTTCTTTTATATTTTAAAAATATTATTAGTTAAAATTTTTTTGTTGTTTTTAAAATATAATTACTTAAAAATTTATTTTTTTTAAAATAACATTACTTGAAAAATATTTTTTTTATTTTAAGAATATCAAATTTAAAAAATTATTTTTTTATTTTAAAAACTATTACATTAAAATTTTTAATTTTAAAAAAAATATATATATATTTACGTGAACAAAGTTTATTTTTTCTGATTTAAGAATATCATTACTTAAAAAAATATTTTTTTATTTTAAATATATCATTACTTAAAAAAATTATGTTTTAAAAATATTATTACTTGAAATTGTTCGTTATTTGTTGTTTTAATGAGTGAGTAAATATTTTAAATAAGGATAATTATGTCATTATAAGTTATAATATTAATTGTTTTAATAATTTTAATAGAATATTCTTAACAAAATTAGGTTAATTGAAGTTAAATGTAGGTTTTTAAAATAAGAAAAAAAAATTATATAATTAAGTCATATCTCAAAAAATAAAAAAATATTTTATTTTAAAAAATATGTGAAGTCCTTGTCTAATGGTGAAATCTTCATTTGTAGTCTTTTTTATTGAAATAGGACGGTTAATTGAGTGGAATGGGAATTCTGGATGATAAGAGAGGAGTATCCTTCAACTATTTCTTGAGGCATACTGATCTTTGGTTAAGTCATTCTATGTAGTGCACGAAGATATTATTAGCAATCAAACACACATCTTGGGACTCAATTACAAGAGTGATAAACTTTTTAGTCATGCCGATTACAATAATTGAGTAATAAATTCCTTAAAAGATCATGGGTTCGATTCTTCTATTTGCTTATTATTGTAATAAATAAATAATATGCATATTGTTATACTGTAAACAAATTAAAGGCAGGACTAAAAAGTCTATCACTCTTCTGATTGAGTCCTATGATCATATATCACAGCACTAACAAATATTACATCAGACAATGACAACCCGTGATTGTTTATTAACCTTTTATTTTAAAATTAGCATACATTTCCTATTATAATATTATTGAGTATTAAGGTTAATATTAGATTGACATTCCATTAAAACTGATGTTAATGAATGTGGTGCAGGTTTTGACAAGCTCTGTTCTTTCTTCCTCTACTTGCATAATCCCTAGAAATAGTGCAAGTTTTCATGTCATTTGCCAATTACCCCACCCTTGGTCTGAAACAGTGTTGAGATGAACTTGGTGCTTAATTAGATATTGGGTTTCTGCTAAGAATTTATTTAAAAAGTTTACTTGGGATGCGTTCTAAATAAAAATAAAAAATCTTGATCAAATCTTGGCCGTCCAATATAAGTTAAACGGTCAAGATTTGACCGAATCTCGTGCAGTTAAATTTCGAATGCACGGGATCCGAATCCGCTGACAAATGAGGTTGAGGGCTTAAAATTCAAAGTAACAAATAGTGTAGATGTAGCAGATGATGGCACCATTTATTTCACAGATGCTTCCTACAAATACAAGAACTTCATATTTGACATCTTAGAAGGCAAGCCCTATGGTAGATTCATGAGCTATAATTTAGCAACAAAGAAGACAACCCTGCGGACCTCCTACCTCTACTTTGCCAATGGAGTTGCAGTTTCACCATATGAAAGTTTCCTGGTCTTTTGTGAAACTGTTATGTAATTAATTAATTTTCTCTATAAAATTAAGGGTAACTCAATAAGTAATTAGGGCTATGCTTTGAACTTCAGCTAGCCAATCCCTTCATGTAAACTTATAATTCTGCAGAAAATACTACATAAAGGCCCTAAGAAAGGGAGCTTGGAGAAATCTGTGGATGACCTACCTGGCATGCCAGATAGTATTCATTATGATGGAGAAGACCATTATTGGATTTACTCCTATCACTGAACAAGCCCCAACTAGGCAACTAAATTTTTTTTTATATTTGTTATAACTTATAAATTAAACATATATACCTTGCCATGTTACCATTAAAGTAGGTATATATTAAGATTATTTTATCCTATAAAAGGGATAAACATAATGGATATAATTTATTACTTAATAAATAAATTTTACTTATATTTATTAATTATAAATTTATACATATTATATTTATATCTCTCTGATAGTGTCATATTCCTTACTAATATAAAAAGATTATAATTTGATAGACATATTATATGAAATTCATCATTTAATTAACAAATCTTATATATATTTATTATTTATATGTTTATGTATAATATGGCTATCTTTCTAACACTTCTCGTCAATATTTGTTATTTTGGTTCTCCTGGCAATCTTTTTATAATGCGTCTTGATGTGAACTAATATCCTGCCCTACAAGCAACAATTCAAATGCAAATTCTTCAATGTGTAGCTCAGTTGTTGTTATAATGTCAGAAGCAATTTTGTATTAATATTAGATTGGGTGTCAATTAGGTCTAAGTTAAAAAGGTTTTAAGTCAAAAAAATAAATTATAAAAAATTAAGATCATTTTTTTATATTTGTT